>JAKUAJ010000086.1:0-21607 GCA_030562865.1 Kodamaea lidongshanica (nom. inval.)
CTCACTCACTTATTCACTCACTCTCACTTGTTTCGAATGTTCGCTCTCGACTCACTCACTCACTCACTCACTCACAGCATTGGCTGCGAAAATAACATCTACGAATCGTTCTCTTCAGTCACTTTATTTGCTACTCAGGAGCGAACGAACGAACGAACGAACGAACGAACGAACGAACGAACGAACGAACGAACGAGCGAAGCGAGTGAGTGAGCGAATAAACTAACGAAGCGAACGAAGGAGCGAACGAACGAACGAAGCGAATGAGTGCGTGAGCGAATAAACCAACGAAGCGAGTGAGTGCGTGAGCGAACGAACGAACGAGCGAACGAACGAACGAACGAACGAACGAACGAGCGAAGCGAGTGAGTGAGTGGGCGAATAAACGAACGAACGAACGAACGAACGAACTTGATCCTACTCAATTGTTGATATTTGCTCAATTGTCTTCAGACAAATATAATCATGTGGCTACCCAAGACTCAACGAAGCGAGCGAGTGAGTGAGCGAATAAACTAACGAAGCGAACGAACGAACGAACGAACGAACGAACGAGCGAATAAACGAACGATCTCAATCTCACAATCATGACTGCGTGAGCGAACGAACGAACGAACGAGCGAACGAGCGAGCGAGCGGAGCGAATAAACGAACGAACGAAAGAACGAACGAACGAACGAACGAACGAACGAACGAACGAACGAACGAACGAACGAAAGAACGAAAGAACGAAAGAACGAACTCACTCACTTACTCAAGCACTCACTCAAGCACTCAAGCACTCACTCACTTACTCAAGCACTCACTCACTTACTCACTCGCTCCGCTCGTTCGTTCGCTCGTTCGTTTGTTCGCTCATTAGTTTGTTCGCTCGTTCGTGAGTTGGTGAGTGAGTTGGTGAATCGGTGAGTGAGTTGGTGAGTGAGTTGGTGAGTGAGTTGGTGAATGAGTTGGTGAATTGGTGAGTGAATTGATGAGTTCGCTCGCTCGTTCGTTCGCTCGCCGCTCGTTCGTTTGTTCGCTCATTCGTTCGTTCGCTCATTCGCTCATTCGTTCGTTCGCTCATTCGTTTGTTCGCCGCTCGCTCGTGAGTTGATGAGTGAATTGGTGAATTGGTGAGTGAAGGCTGCAAAAAGAGAATAAAGTCGCTTGAGAGTTTGTGAGCTGGCTCTCTTGTGTACCAGCTCTACATGACTGTTAGGTTGAGCATATCTCGCTCATAGAATGAACCACCACACGTGGGTGCTGTTCAACGCTGAACACAAAAACTAGGTCGATAGACTAATTATCGACTCACGTAAAGATGTGGCTGAATAAAAATGTGTTAATCTACACTAGAATGATTGCCTCTTTGAGCATACTATAAGCTAATTGGAAACCAGCCATAGTAACTATATATAGAGGCCTAATTCCGCTAATAAACATCAGTTAAGTTCTAAAGCTTGTACTAGACATTAAGTTAATATCTGCCAATCATAACGATGACTATGTTAAATCAAGTAATCACTCACGAACGAACTCACGCACACATTCACGCACTCACTCACTCACTCACTCACTCACTCACTCACGCACTCACTCACTTACTCTCTCACTTACTCTCTCACTTACTCACTCGCTTCGCTTGTTCGCCCGTTCGTTCGCTCGTTCGTTCATTCGCGAGTAAGGTCCCACCCTTGGGACTTTGCCTGGTTAAAAGATTTGTCATCAAGAGCGAACTCAAAGTTCGGTGCGCACTCACTCACTCACTTTGATCAATGAAATAAACTGCGTGAATAATGTATTGAACAAGAATTTAATCAATAGCCAATGAGTCAGAGGATGATTATAAGAAGATGGTGATGAGAATTGTATCAGTTTGAGCTTTAACCAATAATGTTTTTTATAGGTTTGTCGAACGAGAGTAGCGAGCGAGGAGTGAAAGTGATCTAGGAGAGTATTATTAATTGAACGAACGAGTGGAGCGAGTGAGTGTGTGCGAGTGAGTGTGAGTGAATGAGTGCGTGAGTGAGTAAGAGAGAGAGAGTGAGTGCGTGAGTGAGTGTGAGTGAGTGTGAGTGAGTGAGTGCGAGGTTGTGAGTGAGGGAGTGAGTGAGGGAGTGAGTCAGTGCGTCTGTTCGTTTCATTCTTTCGTTCGTTCGTTCGTTCGTTGGTTCGTTCGTTGGTTCGTTGGTTCGTTCGTCTTATTATTGCGACTATCTATTCCACCTGCTGACGTCAAAAATTCCTTGAACAAAGGAGCGAAGCTCGCTCGTTTGTTCGCACTCACTCACTTTGCTCGTACCTTTAAAAAGCCTAGCAACATTCGAAGTGAGTGAGTGCCTGTGAGTGCGAGTGCCTGTGAGTACGAGTTTCTGTGAGTGCCATTGTCTGTGAGTTGGTGAGTGCATGCATTCGTTCTTTCGTTCGTTCTTGAGTACATGCGTTCGTTCTTTCGTTCGTTCTTGAGTACATGCGTTTGAAAGAAGCTGAGGACTTCTGTTTCTTTGCAAGAATCGAAAGCACATAGTCAAACTGAAACAGGGCTGTTGGAATCTAACATTTAAACTGATTCAGGAAACATGCAATCACAATGTCACACTGACAGTGCTGTATTATACTCACAGTAGTGATTTTCAATCAGGAAAATGCAACAAAATGTCTGCAGGATACCTCAATCAATTTTTGCAGCCAACCAAGGGATATAGCACGAACGAACGAACGAACGAACGAACGAACGAACGAACGAACGAAGCGAGTGAGTGAGTGCCTGTGAGCGTGAGTGTCTGTGAGTGCGAGTGTCTGTAAGTTCGTGAGTGCATGCGTTCGTTCGTTCGTGAGTGCATGCGCTCGTTCGTGAATTGGTGAGTGAGTTGGTGAGTGAGTTGGTGAGTGAGTTGGTGAATTGGTGAGTGAATTGGTGAATTGGTGAGTTCGCTCCCTTGTTCGCTCGATTGCTCGCTCGTTCGTTCGCTCGTTCGTTCGCTCGCCGCTCGTTCGTGAGTGAGAGAGAAAAGTTTATACCATTGGAGTAACCATTTAAACTCTTTAAAATCAATTTAATGAATACATGATGACTGCCAGTCATATTCAGACAAACAAAGTCATGGCTGTAAATTTCATACACACCCTATGTTAGGTATTTGGGTTACTACAAAACTAAATAACCGACTAAAACCTCTGACTAAGCAACAATTATCAGACGATGGGTCAATAGCGTTCTGTCATCAGTGACACAGACTACCTCATCTCATCTCAATTAGAGTATATAAAGGCGAGGAGCCCTCGGCTAAAAAGATTAGCAAAAGAAAGTCCTAAAATTACGACGTAGCCACTCCGAAACTCAACACCCTAGCATTAGAGATCACTAAACGCCGTGGTTCATTCCACAACATATATACCTGCACAACTCAAAGCTGCGAATTCAATGTCTTCGCTCGTTCGTGAGTTCGTTCGTTGGTGAGTGTTTGCGAGTTCGTACTCCATCATTGCGGAAACATGGTCACCACTCGATTCTAACCAATCCTATTAAGAAATCAAAAAAACCATGATTGACACGCTTCATCATTCTTACTCAAATGAATTAATCTCATGAGCTTGAGGCTTGGTATTGTTTGGAAGAGTATACATAATGTAGATGGCTGCGAAAATCATTAAAGTTACCTATTGATTTGAATCAACTAAATCTATCATCATACAACACTGAATAGTGTGCTTTGTTTAATATAAGCGAACAACGATCAACGAGCAAACAACAAGCAAACAACGAGCGAAGCGAGCGAGTGAATGAGGTGTGAGTAAGGTGTGAGTGAGGTGTGAGTGAGGTGTGAGTGAGTTCCATCAGCGGTACGGGTCTTTTTAGGTTAGTTCCAGTATAGTGTGCTTTGTTTATTATGGATAGTACAGTGTGCTTTGCTTATTATGAATAATAAATTGTGCTTTGTTGTGTATTAGTTTATTGCATAGTATGTGAATAGTATAGCTTACAAATTTCAATAGTACTGCTTCTCATGCTTCCCATCTACTTGAACCCTATTGATTAGTATAGGTATGACGTCTAGGAGAATGCTTGTTTTTGAGTAACGTCTATACTGAGGTTAAAAGGTCTTTAGCGATAACTCAAAGTTCCCAAATGTGGGCCATATAGACTGATCGAGCCAAGCGAACGAGCGAAGCGAGTGAGCGAAGCGAGTGAGTAGTGAATTTTATGTTTGAGTGCGAATGCACGAGTGAGTAGCCAATTGACTGCGAATGCACGAGTGAGTAGCCAATTGACTGCGAATGCACGAGTGAGTAACCAATTGACTGCGAACAAACAAGTGATGTAAATGTAGCACTCACACTGCACACTTTTCATTTCAATATAACGAGCAAATGATCTCTATGATTAATGTGTACGTACATCCATGATTCTTATATCGAAATCTCCCTGAATACACCAAATTGGCCCAAGTAAAGGCTACCCCAATTCTTGATTCAAAAAGCAGGCCCAGTCGGTACCTTTATTAGCTCCGACTTTTCTACAAGAACAGCAGGTACCACTGTTGGTCACGACAGAGCAACGGAACCAAGGCTGATGACACCATCTCTGTTCAATCCACCAAATCCATCCACAGTGTGCGTGTGTGAGCAAACCACCAAAGTGCAATCGATATCACCTAGTGCCAACTTTAACGAGCATAGTTATCAAGGAGAGAAGTCATGCAATTGTGCAGTAATTCACCCACTCCTTCGTACATTCATTCACCCACTCACTCGCTACGCTCGTCATTCTGTCTTGCTTAAACTTACATATCGGTTCATCTCATCCAAAGCCATTGCGTCCATACAAACTTTGTCTCATGTACAGATAAACCTCTAGCCTCGATATATGGACAGGCTCAAAAGATGAAATTTCCAACGTCAAAGGCTTGACTTTTGATTGATAATGCAGACCATGTCGATTCTCTACAACTTTGAAGAAGTTTTGAATAGTTTGCAAATGCTTACCCAACAGATTTTCCATCGAAGAAAGCACCTCGAATAGTGCTGCGAAGCAGTACTATGAGTGTTTGATACTCACTTATTGCGAGTGAGAACATTTGAGTGAGTGATCGTACGATTGCATTACTAACCTCTAAAGACCCGCACTCACTCACCCGCTTCGCCCGCTCGATTTTCATGTCGATAATCAGGACAGTTTTGATCAAATATAGATAGAAGGATGACGATGAAAATCAATTCAGTGACTCATTGAACTTTCATCATTTTCACTGATATCAAGAAAGAATCATATAACTATGTTTATTAAACTATATTCAGTAAGCTATATGCATCAACAAAACGCTCACATTCTTCTTCCTGGTATAATACTTATAAGTAATTCACATACATTTAATCAAGTGAGTTCCAAGCAACCCCATCTGTGTCATGAAACTGGGTTACGTATTAATTCCATACCTATATGAATCAGCTCAAAGGCAGCGCCTATAACTGTATACCGCTAACAAGGATTAACCCACAACTTGCATCATGCTTGATGTCCTGCATCCAACTCGCGAGTCCAGTCCCTACAAATCCAACCATAAATGGTTGCGTGGTCTAGTCGGTTATGGCATCTGCTTAACACGCAGAACGTCCCCAGTTCGATCCTGGGCGGAATCATTTTTTGAAAATACATATAAATATTCCTATCGTACGGTTGAACAGGCTAATAGTTAGTTCTGTGCAAGGATCATCATCTGAATGTTCTATAGTATAATATGTCAACTTTTAGGATAATATGTCAATTTGGGATAACATCCGACTGGTTGCAAATTCTTCATTTTGGCCCTTCCATCACACAATGTGTTTGCTGTGTATGGTTTGGGTTAAAATGGGTATTTTGCACTAGAGGTGGCAATAGGATGATCATACTGACCAAGTACTAATATATTCAAAGTACACTCACATACAATCATTTGATCTGTACGTTGGGAGTGGTGTTCACTTATTCTGTTAGTGAATTCCATAATTCTAGGGCTTTGTAGAGCTTAGTGGTATTCAAAGTTATCGGTATTTTGGTGATAATGACTCTGGCTCTAGGTTCCAAGGTGGTTATCCAGATTTTACTTTTGATGGAACTGTCTTTGGGAGATAGCTACCATAGGATAGGCATAGGCGTTACTGAAGGTTAGTTTCGAACTGGCACTCAAACGCACAGTCACACTTGAACGTACTGACTCAGTCAATCAAACTCGCACTCACACTCACACTCACACTTGCACTTGCACGTACTGACTAAGTCAATAAAACCCGCACTCACACGCACACTCACACTCGCACTCACATTCATTCCCACTCGCACTCACTCACCCACTCACTCTGTTCGTTCACACTCACTCGCTTCGCTCGTTCGAAAGTGACCACCAAGAGGGGTGTACCCAGAGATATTCCGAAGACGTACAATTTAATGGTAATATAACCCAATATTAAGCATTAACCGTATACCGCTAACATTATCTTCATAGAATAATGTGGCCAGAGGAATAACCAAATTTGATGATTTGAGTGCGAGTGAGTGATAGGTGTTGTGATTTATGGTGTTTGATAGCAATTGATGAGTGGTATCACCAGTGATAACAAACTAGCCATGAGCTCCAAGAATTAATTTGATCATCCAGAAAGCTCACTCGAAACAACCTTTGGTGTGTATTGGTTTTCCATATAATTATGACAAGAAGTTATAAAAATAGTGTTGAAGACAAATATAGTCTTTAATTCATAGAGATTACTATCCAAATAATAACGAGCGAAGCGAGTTATGTGAGTTATGTGAGTATGCGAGTTATGTGAGTATGTGAGTTGTGCTAATTGGCGAGTTATGCTAATCGGCGAGTTTTGAGTTCAAAATGATGACTCAAACTTAGTTGGTTGGTTATAACTCAGTTAGTTGGTTATAACTTAGTTAGTTGGTTATAACTCAGTTAGTTGGTCATAACTCAGTCAGCCGGTCACAACTCAGTCAGCCGGTCACAACTCGTTCACACACGCACTCACGCACTCGAAACGAGCGAAGGTGTAGAATGAGTATTGAGTGAGTGCGTGAGTGCGTGAGTGAGTGAGTGAGTGAGTGAGTGAGTGGGTGAGTGGGTGCGTGAGTGAGTGAGTAGCGAATTTTGAAATAAGCATGACATGATAGATAGGAATGGAGATTACTCGTAGGTTACACTCATTGGATTATCTCTATATAATAGAATGGTTACAAACACTTAATGTATTATCTCTATATAATAGAATGTTGATGCTAAAGGCGTTCGGTACTCATAAGTTACCAAAAAGAGTCATACTAATTAGTAAGAATTAGCGTGAAAGTATGTAATGAACATGTCACATTCGTGACATGTATAGTTTGCAAGATCATCACCCTTATGGATCTTGAATGGCTTGGTCAGATATAACGGAATTGCCAATTATTGCCAGTCCATACACATTAGAGATCTTGACAATGCCAGATCAGATAAGCAGTATGTGTGTGTAATGGGAACGTTCAAAACCACACACAATGGACTGACAAAAGCCCAAAATGGCCTCAAACGTCCACTGCTCACAAACACTGCTTCGCAGTGCTTGCTCGGTTCGTGGGGGTAAATGAAGACGGAGAAGGTAACCTGGAAGATCCAAAGAACTTATGAGTTGGGTTTGGTGGCTGGCCCAGCACATTTTATTTAGCTCCCAGCCAATATTCTCATGGCATAAATACCAAGCAAGACCATTTGACGGTACTTCAAGATGAAAAAAGGCACTGGGAAGCCCCAAGCGACGAGTCACATCAAGTTATGACGCGGGCCATTGGTAGAGAACCAATGAGTGATTTTGTTTATAATGGTGATGTAGTTGATGTTAATTCAATGTATGCAATCATTCTATAACGAATCTTTAACTAATCATGTTTGATCAATAGCTCGCTCAGGCACGTTTACTCACGAACTCATGAAGTCGTTTACTAACTCACTCACGAAGTCGTTTACTAACTCACTCACGAACTCGTTCACTAACTCACTCACGAACTCGTTCACTAACTCACTCACGAACTCGTTCACTAACTCACTCACGAACTCGCTTCGCTCGTTCGTTCGCTCGTTTGTTCGCTCGTTTGTTCGCTAATCTTCTTCAATCTCTCCTTCGCCTCAGCATTATAATCCAAAGTACAATCATTCAGCATAGTCATTTTCCATCTCACACCCTCCCTCTTTCGCCTCTCAACCTCCTCCTTGGAAAAAGGTTCAAACTTTACAAACTCAAAGTCCCGACTGGTGTCGTATACAACATACGTTCCGGCAATCAACGCCACTGCGCCCACAACAATACGCTGAGCTATAGAAGGAGTCATACTTGTTTTGCTTCGTCAGTTTTCTCACTTTGTGATGGATTTCGCCCCTCTAAATTAGTCAGCGTTGGCCAAATCTAGGAAAAAAAATGGCTTCCTTACTGAAGAGAATAATCAAAGAAACGGAGAGATTGGTTAGTGATCCGGTACCGGGGATAACCGCCTCACCCCTGGAGGAGAACTTGCGCTATTTCCATGTCACCATCGATGGTCCAAACTCATCTCCATATGCCAATGGAGTGTTTGATTTGGAACTTTACCTTCCTGACGACTACCCAATGTGTGCTCCTAAAGTTCGTTTTCTTACTAAAATCTATCATCCAAATATCGACAAGTTGGGTAGAATCTGTCTTGATGTCTTGAAAGATAACTGGAGTCCTGCATTACAAATTAGAACAATCTTGTTATCCATTCAGGCTCTTTTGGGGGCTCCAAATCCAGATGATCCTTTGGCCAATGATGTTGCTCAAGATTGGAAGGAGAATGAGGCGAAGGCGATTGAGGAGGCTAAGCTTTGGACAGAGAGGTATGCAAGCAAGCTTGCAAGCGAGTAAGCGAGTAAGCGAGCTTGCGAGCTTGCGAGTGAGTGAGCGTGCGTGTGTGCGTGTATGCGTGTGTGCGAGTGAGTGAGCGTGTGAGCGTGTGAGTGAGTGCGTGAGTGCGTGTATGCGTGAGTGTGAGTGAGTGAGCGTGTGAGTGAGCGTGTGAGCGTGTGATCGTGCGTGAGTGCGTGCGTGAGAGCATCCGTGTGAGCTTACAAACTATTTACAACTATATGCTATGCAACTGCACGACTTTACAATTTAGAACTGTACAACTTTACGCTATATGTACGCTATATAATTACGAGTAATGTAACGAATGAACGTGAGTGAACAAATGTAGTTTTGATAACGAGTAAGATGAATATGAGTGAATTTCAGAGAATGAAGCGATTTGAGTGATTTGACCGATTTGACCGATTTTACCGATTTGACCGAGTTGACTGAGTTGACCAATTTGAGCTTACAATCAAAGTGACGAACCACTTGATACAGTTGATTTGAACTTGCAAAGAAGAGGAAATAACCAAAGATTTAATATATCTTTTCATTTCTTTGGGTGGATGCTTGGGATGACAATTACTCTCACTGATGAGGTTTCAGGGTTAATGCAAGTAGTGTGAAGCATAGAAATGGTTAAAATAGTAAGATAGTTTGATAGGATCATACGATGATCGTACGATGATCGTATAATGATCGTATAATGATATTATATTCATGTGTGCTTGTTTTTGGCGGTTTTGGCAGTGTGATGGTTTGATCCCAGAGGTGGATAGTGTATACAAGAGACTAATTTACACATAATGATTAAATTTAACCTTTTGAGCTCAAGTTGTAGGTGGTGGAATGAGCAAAGGTAGAGGTTTTGAGAAGGAACTGGTGAAGGTGTATTGATATGTGGTGTGCATTTATGTGTTGATATGGGTATATTTTCAAATAGGAATAGTGCGAAGCAGTCCAATGGTGATTGTGACAATCGTATAGATATTACTGTATCGTGACAACCGTAGATATTACTGTATCGTGACAATCGTATAGATATGACTGTCGGGTTCCAATCGTAACTATTACTGTATAGTGACAATCGTATAGATATGACTGTCTAGTTCCAATCGTAACTATTACTGTATAGTTTCAATCGTAGATATTACACTATAGTTCCAATCATATATATTCCTGTATAGTGAATACTGCGGTAATGGTCACCACATCTATCACCACACTCATATATTCACACACTGTGGTATTGACGCTTCATGCACCTAATCTTTCACACATGTGATTCATAGTGTGACACTGTGTGAAAGAATGTGCGAATCCCACACATTGCCCACACATTGCCCACACATTGTCACTATATAACCCAGAGCGTCGCACACATTGAAACCATCATGTCTGCTAGAATTAAATGTGCAAATTTCGTAAAGTGGCAATGTGAGAATTTCACTAGGGAGGAGTTTGCCAAGATGCTTCTCGATTCCAGTTGCGATATTCCTGGGGATATGTCTCTTGAGCTCTGCAAAAACAACGACTTGAAGGTTCTGGGAACCAGTCGCATAATCAGTGGTCTCGGATGGGTTAAAGAGTTTGAAAATACTGCTTCATTCACTATTTTATGTGAGGTTGATAACATTGATGATTTGTTTTATCCCGACTCTGATAATACTCAAGTGATTATATTTAGGTAATAGAATAGAATATATTCGATAGTGTAATGAAGCGATAGCGAAGCGATCGCTTTGCGATCGCAAACAGCTGTAAAGCGATATACAAGATACTGTCAAAATTATGACAAGTGACACGGCCAAAGCGAAGGAACAACTACAAATGTTGTTAGCGGTATATTGTTATATAAAGGCGCTTACCCCTCGTGGAAACGGATAAAAGTATGGAGTTGGCTGAGTACCGAAAGGCCGACTTAGGATAACTAGGCTTCTGTTACGATGTGGTTGATCGGCTGGTAGACTTCGTGTCGAACTATTAATACTTGGTGATTTGTACTTACTAAATCTGATACAATACGATAGACGTAAAACCTTGGGGGGACCCCAATATATATACTGCGTGGGTAGGAGTCAGATGCCCTACCGATTGAGAACATACCTCTATCAATGATAGAAATAAACAACATAGGTTATAGTCTTTAACCATACCCTATAACGAAGTTAACTTTTATACTAGTCTAGAATATAGTTTACACATTGTATAAAGTGTGTACGCTAGCAGTAATGACTGATTTTATGTATTTTGGTAGAAAATTGACCAATTACTTGTGAATAGCGAGTATTTGCAGCCTTTTTTCAATATGTGCACTATTGCAAAATGTGTAGGTTTATTGCAAGATATATAGACTATATATGTGGGGTCTCCTTGGATATCGAGTATAGTGGTGAACTTGCTGCTCGTGAGTGCTCGTGAGAGCTGGTTCTAGGTTGCTACTGGTGAGCTCGCTCTGCTCGTGAAAGCTGGTTCCAGGATGTTGCTACTGGTGAAATCGCTGCTCGTGAGAACTGGTTCCAGGATGTTGCTACTGGCGAACTCGCTGCTCGTGAAAACTGGTTCCAGGATGTTGCTACAGGTGAACTCGCTGCTCGTGAAAACTGGTTCCAGGATGTTGCTGCAGGTGAACTCGCTGCTCGTGAGAACTGGTTCCAGGATGTTGCTACAGGTGAACTCGCTCCGCTCGTGAAAGCTGGTTCCAGGATGTTGCTACAGGTGAACTCGCTGCTCGTGAGAACTGGTTCCAGGATGTTGCTACAGGTGAACTCGCTCCGCTAGTGAAAGCTGGTTCCAGGATGTTGCTACTGGTGAAATCGCTGCTCGTGAGAACTGGTTCCAGGATGTTGCTACTGGCGAACTCGCTGCTCGTGAGAACTGGTTCCAGGATGTTGCTACTGGCGAACTCGCTGCTCGTGAGAACTGGTTCCAGGATGTTGCTACTGGCGAACTCGCTGCTCGTGAGAACTGGTTCCAGGATGTTGCTACAGGTGAACTCGCTCCGCTAGTGAAAGCTGGTTCCAGGATGTTGCTACTGGTGAACTCGCTCCGCTTGTGTGAGCTGCTTCGCAGCATATTGCTCGCACTACTTAACTCGCTCCGCTCGTAAGAGTTGGTTCCAGGATGTTACTCGCACTAGTGAACTCGCTCCGCTTGTGTGAGCTGCTTCGCAGCATATTGCTTGCACTAGTTAACTCGCTCCGCTCGTGTGAGCTGCTTCGCAGCATATTGCTCGCACTACTTAACTCGCTCCGCTCGTGAAAGCTGGTTCAGGATGTTACTCGCACTAGTGAACTCGCTCTGCCCGTGAGAGCTGGTTCCAGGATGTTACTCGCACTAGTGAACTCGCCCCGCTCGTGTTAGCTGGTTCCAGGATGTTGCTACTGGTGAAATCGCTCTGCTCGTGAGAGCAGCAATTACTCGCATTATTAAACTCGCTCCGCTCGTGAAAGCTGCTTCCAGGATGGTACTCGCACTAGTGAACTCGCCCCGCTCGTGAGAGCTGGTTCCAGGATGTTACTCGCACTAGTGAACTCGCTCCGCTCGTGAAAACTGGTTCCAGGATGTTGCTACAGGTGAACTCGCTCCGCTCGTGAAAGCTGGTTCCAGGATGTTACTCGCACTATTAAACTCGCTGCGCTCGTGTCAGCTGCTTCGCAGCATATTGCTCGCACTACTTAACTCGCTCCGCTCGTGAAAGCTGGTTCCAGGATGTTACTCGCACTAGTGAACTCGCTCCGCTCGTGTGAGCTGCTTCGCAGAATATTGCTCGCACTACTTAACTCGCTCCGCTCGTGAAAGCTGCCTCCAGGATGCTACTCGCACTATTAAACTCGCTCCGCTCGTGTTAGCTGCTTCGCAGCATATTGCTTGCACTAGTTAACTCGCTCCGCTCGTGTGAGCTGCTTCGCAGCATATTGCTCGCACTACTTGTTCCAGGATGTTGCTCACACATCGCCCTCACGTGAGTATAAAGGGAAATCTCATTACATACATCACCCATGAAAAATTTTTAGCCTCACTCACAAACTGTGTTCATGTGAGTATTAACTGCTACTCCTTGTATATTTTCATTCATCTGAAACACCACATCCCTAAGCTGACATAATACTTTTGTCAGGGTGTACTCTTCTCGTCTACAAATATAATCACGTGATTTTTTTTAGAGTTGGCATGATCAAGGAAGAGAGCACCATTTCTATCTCTATAAAACACATCTATTCATCTCTATTCATCTCTATTCATACCTACTCATCTCTAACTCTTCATGTTAATTGTGTAACAATCCACCTCGTGTAATCATGCAATACGCGGGGTCGATTCGATCCTTATTCATCTGTGCATTGTTTGAAACTTTACGCTTGCAACATCAAAGCTAATTGTGTTTGTGGAATTCAATCACGGTTATTTCAACATAAATTGGTCTCGTTTATAAGGGTATGTCACAAGACTAACCAAGTAACGATCAAAACTATAGTTTAATAGTTATTCAACTATTCTTGTTACACTACTCCCCTTGTTACATTACTCCCCTTGTTACATTACTACCCTTGTTACAGATTATCCCCTTGTTACATCTGCTACCCTTCTTATACTTGTGTAATTTGTACAATTAGTCATCTGATTAACCCGCTTTGGTAATCGCACCCTGCTAGAACACGAAATCAATCGCGTTGCTTACTAAGCTCAGGCCCCTTTTAAACTATGAAAAATCTCTTACAAAAGCGTGTCACAAGTAGTGTAGCAGGCAGTGTGGTGGGCAGTGTGGTGGGTACTGTCGCAGATATTGAAATCTCTTGAAAGTACCAATAAATGTACTAAATCAGTAAATGTACCAAATGGGGAAGTAACCAAACCTTTAAAATCTCTCATCACTCACTCACGAGCGAACGAACGAACGATCGAACGAAAGAACGAACGATCGAACGAACTCACTCACTCACTCGCTTCGCTCGTTCGTTCGTTCGTTCGTTCGTTCGCTCGCTCGTTCTATTTTTACTTCAGATCAAACTTTCACGCAGATTTTTCTACCCTTCACTCACTTTTCCGTACACGTTGTTTTAATTCAAAATCAACACCATGCAAAGTCCATTCCAGGACCCCGAGAACCCACAAGAGGAGGAAGGTAATGTCAACCAAGTACAAGCCATGAGAACCCCAGTGTCTTCACGATTTTCCTATAGGGACAGTCAATATTCTGTAGATCAGGATAATCACGGACCTCCCCTGGGACTTCCCACACCCAACCTTAGCATTGATGCGAGATTTGGAGAACAACGGCGACCATCGCTAAGATTTCATCTCCCATCCAACCCCGATTCCATATACTCAAACACAGGAGTAGGTACACCACAATTTGTCTCCTCCTCCTCCTCGCACTCGAACCCGCACTCGCACTCGGCTCCTTCCACACCAAAGACCTCGGAATTTCCTAAATCAGACTTTTCGAAAAACGAAAATATCTCTTCACCTTGGATAAACTCCCCATTTATGGACATTCCCGAAGAAGGTGTGTTCTCTCCTCCAAGCTTTGAGATTCCTGCAATGAATAACGATATGTCTGAAGAAGATGAGGTTTTAAATAGAAACGGTACTGTGACTAAAAGACATCGTTGGGGTACCACCCGAAACAAAAATGGAAGAGCAATCAAAAAAGATCTCACCCGTAATAAAACTTTAAAAGGATTCTTACTGCCGAGCCAAAATGGTTCTATTGGTCGTAAATCAAGTCGGAGAACAACTCAAGAAGAAGAAATCATCGATCAATATCTGCAGTCGGACCCTTCAGCAAATCAATACATCGCCCCAGAAGAGGAAATCGACCCAAATGATCGTAAATCAGAACAAAGATTCATCACATTCAATAAAAAACTCCCAAATGAATGGGCAGACCCTGAAACTGGTTACGCTTTGGCTGATTATCCTCGTAACAAAATCAGAACTACTAAATACACTCCGCTTTCATTCATCCCAAAAAACATCTCAAATCAATTCATTAAGAACGTGGCAAATATGTACTTTTTAGTACTCACTGTTCTAGGATTTTTTGATATTTTCGGTGTACCAAGTCCCGTACTCGGTGCTATCCCCTTGATTGCTATTTGTTCAATAACAGCAATCAAAGACGCTATGGAAGATTCAAGACGTACAGTGACAGATATGGAGGTTAATAATCAATTTACTCATATTTTAACTCAAATTTCAAATGATTCATTCTCCTATAAAAATTATAATGTATCTGATGAAAAAGTACTGATGTGGAGAAAATTCAAAAAGGCTAACCTGCGACTTCTCTTTAGATTTATCTATGCTGTTCAACGGAATTTAACTAGAAATGGTCGTGCTAAAGCTGCAAGAGAATTGGTTCAAAGAAATACTGAAGCTAGGAAATCTTTTCAAAGTGATTGGAATGAAACTCCTCGTAATTCAACTGATATAAGAAGGTCACTCGATGTTAGACGGTCACTTGATTTTAGACCGACCGACTTTAAACGGTCAACCGATATTAGACAATCAGGTGATAACCTTCAACCATTGACAACCACCGAAAATCCATTTTCAAATCGTCGTCAAAAAACATTAAAATTTCAACGTAAACATTGGAAAGACGTCAAGGTTGGTGATTTATTAAGAATTTATAATAATGATGAACTCCCAGCTGACATAATCATCTTAGCAACCTCAGATGAAGATAATTGTTGTTATGTGGAAACCAAAAATTTGGATGGAGAAACCAATTTAAAGATTCGTCAAGCACTCAAGTATGGGTCTTTGGAGAAGAAAATCACCAGGGCCGACGATTTGATCAATCATGATTTTGAGATTGAAAGTGAAGGACCTCACCCCAATTTATATTCATACCAAGGAAATCTTCGATACAAAAACCTGGAGAATGAGGACCGTAATGAAACGGTAACCATCAATAACGTATTGTTACGTGGGTGTTCATTAAGAAATACCAAATGGGTGGTTGGGATTGTGACCTTTACCGGAGATGACACTAAAATCATGCTTAATGCCGGAATCACACCAACCAAACAACTGAGAATATCAAGAGAACTCAACTTTTATATTCTTATGAACTTTATTCTTTTATTCACCATTTGTTTTGTACTGGGATTGGTTAATGGGATTTATTATCGAGAACAAGCCACTAGCGCTTCATACTTTGAATTCGGTACCATAGCAGGTCTGCCGGCCAAAAATGGATTGGTTAATTTTTTCGTTGCATTAATCTTATATCAATCCTTGGTACCAATCTCACTTTATATCACTATTGAAATCATTAAAACTGCACAAGTTTTCTTTATCTATTCAGATCTTGGGATGTATTATAAAAAATTAGATTATCCATGTACACCAAAATCTTGGAGTATATCAGATGATTTAGGTCAAATTGAATATATCTTTAGTGATAAAACAGGTACTTTAACTCAAAACTTGATGGAATTCAAAAAGTGTACTATTAATGGAATTTCATATGGTCGTGCTTATACTGAAGCTTTAGCCGGATTACGTAAGAGACAAGGAATTGATGTTGAAGCTGAATCATCAAGAGAGAAGGAATTAATATCAAAAGATCGAGAATTGATGATTAAACAATTATGTGAAATGAATCCAAATGATTTATATCATGATGAATTAACATTTATATCATCTGAATTTGTTAAAGATTTAAGATCAAATAATCAACAAGCTAAATGTAATGAACATTTCATGCTTGCACTTGCATTATGTCATTCAGTATTAGCCGAACCCGATCCAAAGAATTCAATGAAAATTCAACTTAAAGCTCAAAGTCCAGATGAAGCAGCTTTAGTTGGGACAGCAAGAGCAGTTGGTTATCAATTTGAAGCAAGTACTAAAAAAGGTGTTTTAGTTAATGTTCAAGGTGAAGATAAAGAATATCAAATTCTTAATACACTTGAATTTAATTCAACTAGAAAAAGAATGAGTGCTATTATTAAAATTCCTGGTGATACTCCCAAAGCTTTATTGATTTGTAAAGGTGCAGATCTGATCATTTATGATAGATTACTGAAAAAAAATAATAGAAAATCAATGCTTGATACAACTTCAAAACATTTAGAACAATATGCTACTGAAGGTTTAAGAACTTTATGTATTGCAAGTCGTGAATTACTGTGGGATGAATATACAAAATGGAATGAAAGACATCATCTTGCTTCTCTGCTGTTAACAAATAGAGAAGCTGCCATGGAAGAAGTGGCTGATCTGATTGAACGTGAATTAACTTTATTAGGTGGCACTGCTATTGAAGATCGTTTACAAGATGGTGTACCTGATGCTATTCAACTTTTGGCTACTGCTGGTATTAAATTATGGGTCCTTACTGGTGATAAAGTTGAAACGGCTATTAACATTGGATTTTCTTGTAACCTCTTGGGTAATGATATGGAACTTCTTTTATTAAAAACAAATTATACTCCGGATGAAATTCAAGAATTTAACATTACAAATTATGATACTTTACTGCATCCTCGTCTTGTGGATTATATCATCAGCCACTTCTTGACTCGTTACTTTAATATGACTGGTCTTGAAGATGAATTGGAAAAGGCCATTGGTAACCATGAACCTCCAAACGAAGGGTTCGGTGTTATAATCGATGGTGATGCCTTGAAATGTGCTCTCTCCGATAAAGACACTCGTCGTAAGTTCTTACTATTATGTAAGCAGTGTAAAGCTGTGTTATGTTGTCGTGTGTCACCAGCCCAAAAAGCAGACGTTGTGAAGTTGGTCAAAGAGACTTTGGACGTGATGACTTTGGCTATTGGAGATGGTTCCAATGACGTTGCAATGATTCAAGCTGCAGACGTTGGTGTTGGTATTGCCGGTGAAGAAGGTAGACAGGCTGTCATGTCATCGGACTATGCCGTGGGTCAATTCCGTTTCCTCGCAAAATTATTGATTGTACATGGAAGATGGTCATACAAACGGTTCAGTGAGATGATTCCTCTGTTTTTCTACAAAAATGTGATTTTCACCATAGCCCTTTTCTGGTATGGTATCTATAACGATTACGATGGAACCTATTTATTCGAATTCACCTACTTGACCTTCTACAACTTGGCCTTCACCTCATTGGCTGTCATCTTCTTGGGTATTTTTGACCAAGATCTCAGTGCTAAGGTTTCCTTGCTCGTTCCCCAAGTTTATCGAAGTGGGATTTTACGTACAGAATGGACCCAACGGAAATTTTGGATTTATATGGTGGATGCTCTCTACCAATCGGTCATCAGTTTTTTCTTTCCATATGCTTTATATGCCAGTGGGTTTTTAACCAAGAATGGATTAATGATGAATCATCGTTTCTGGATGGGGATCGCCGTTGCCGGTATTTCATGTGTTGCTTGTAACGTTTACATTCTCCTTCATCAATACCAATGGGACTACCTTTCCAGTATCTTTGTTGCCTTTTCCATCTTACTCTTTTTTGGATGGACCGGAGTTTGGACAGCACTGCTGGCGCTGACGGAATTTTATAAAGCCGCCGCTCAAACATTCACCTCTCCAGCTTTTTGGGCATGTTTCTTTGTCGGAATTCTATTCAGCTTATTACCAAGATTCTTTTATGATGCATTACAAAAACTTTATTGGCCAACCGACGTGGACATTGTACGTGAATGTGAACTTCGTGGGGATTTCGATGCATATCCTGCTGATTATGACCCAACTGATCCAAATAAAGTTAACATAAGTAACTATTCAAAAGTTAAAATGAGTCACCTGGGATCATCAAATGATTACTATAAAAAGGCATCCTCAAGCTCTCTCGATGATCAAAGAAACGCAAGCTTCAACAATAGCACCACTGTTGTTGAAGAACCTACATCTACTCCCCCCGAAAGAAAATCGGTTGTTAATTTTTTCAAAAGAAAGAGTAACGTTGTGTCTCAATATCTGGAGCTGGTGATTGATAATTATGCGTCTCCTGTGGATACTCAAACTGAGGATATTGCAATGGAGGTTTTTAATGAGAATCAGAGAACGGCGAGAAGAGCTTCTGCGGAGGTGAAGAGGATGTCGGGCAGATGAAGCAGATGAAGCAAATGAAGCAAATGAAGCAAATGAAGCAGCTGGAACAGCTGCTGAATTTGCTGAATTTGCTGAATCTGCTGAATCTGCTGAATCTGATGAATCTGATGAATCTACTGAATCTGATGAATCTGCTGAATCTGATGAATTTGCTCAATGTGCCGAGTTTGCTGAATCTGCCGAATCTGCCAAATCTGCTGAATGTGCCGAGTTTGATGAATCTGCTGAATGTGCTCAATGTGCTCAATGTGCTCAATCTGCTGAATCTGCTCAATCTGCTCAATCTGCTCAATCTGCTCAATCTACCAAATCTGCTCAATCTACCAAATCTACCAAATCTACCAAAAATGAGTCTTCCATTTAGAATATTTTAGAAACCAAGCTCTATCAAGCACAATGTGCTTTCAATTAACATTTCGTATTAGAATACGAAATTGTCTGTTTTATATTGTAATTTAATGAATATTAAATTTTGTTCATGTAAAAGAACGTCTGACGGAATACGCAGTGTAATGACAAAATATAAGAGGGTTCCCAAGATCGCATTTCTGGCTGCAAAAAACAACCAGCTTCCCGAGATAAAGTGTCAAGTCGTTTAGCGAGTACGGCGTGGACGAACGAGCGAAGCGAGTGAGGGAGTTAGGATTGGTGATTATAAAATTTGGCCCAACCAAGTGATCAAAGAGAGATTGAGAATATCATTGAAAATGCTCTTGATGTAATGGGTGTATCAAATACAAACGAGCGAAGCGAGTTTGTGAGTGAGTGAGTGTGTTTTATATATAGTGCTGTGTCCGTTTCTTCCCTATCAACCACGTACTGCACATAGTATGGTGGTCACCATATACTGTCTTCTCCCATTACCAACCACCATAGTATGCCCCACTATCAACCACCACTACAAAATTACTACCATACATTCTAGTAGATTGTTTGTGAGTGAATCTCGAACAAAGTGAGCGAGTCAGTGAGTCAGTGAGTTGCAAATTCGGTAGATTCAAACAAACTCGCTTCGCTCGTTTGTGAGTGATGACTAATTACCAGTATTGAATTGAAATGTTAAGAACCAGTATTGAACTTTCAAATCATAAAAGTTAGTATTTGTTTGCAGAATAAAGTTATAGGCGCAGGTTTAGTGACAAGAGGTATCAACAGGCTAGTTGATATGGGTGAAGGCAGCTCCTATTATGATGAATCAGCTGTCAGCAAGTGACTATATTGAGCTCTAGATGAACAAACGAGTTTAGCGGTTTCTGGTAATCACGAACCTCTTTAAGCGTGTAGATTATTGATAGCAAAAGATGTAAGCTATTTATGTACGAGAAGGTATGAGTGAGTGAGTTGGTTGCGAATCGAAAAATTCACCACTCCTAAAGGGCCTTGAAATATATATCGTGTCACAACATATCATCGTGTGTAAGTGAGTTCCCTGTGTTGGTACGTAACTGATGTAGCGTGTAAGTGCTTAAGTGCTTGTATTAATATTACTAATGATCTGTGCTGATCAATGCCGAGTTTAGGTTTATTATGCAGCACAGGATATATAATAGAGTCTTGATTTTCCAAGGTCCCAAATGTTATATAATATGCCTGGCCTATATGTTCCGGATTCCTGCATTCTGAAGTATCCTTTCTCTAGAATACTTTATATACTTACTATTACTAGCGAACAACGAGCGAAGCGAGATGTGAGTGAGATGTGAGCTTAAACTTGTTATAGTGTAAGCTAAAATCTCTACCGCAATCATGTGAGCTTACACTTGATATAACAACACCCACTAAACTCCGTATCATTCGCCGTTGGGAGTCTGGTAAGGTCCCCCCTTTGGAACAATTTACTGCTAACAACTTTTGATTTTCCAAGGTTTTCGTTCGTTAAACTCTTAGTTTCGCTACTCATTCACTCACTCACTAACTAACTCACCTCGCATGTTCGCTCGTTTGCTCCTTAATGTGCCATCCCAATGAGTTTTGAGTGATTGTGCCCGGCAGATTAACTGAATGATTTGTGAACGACTGAGTGAGTTGTGAGGGACTGAGAGAGTTGCGACCGACTGAATGACTGACCAACTTAGTTGCTAAATCTATTGACATTAAAGTGATTTGTTCAATTGTTCATTTAACAACTATTAATTCGTAAAAGTTATTCAAATCAAAAGACCGTTTCTTGATTTGCAACAAAAGTGAAATGTGTGCAGAATTGTGGGTTAAATCTGTGTGATTGCCAGATGGCACAAGCAGTGCTGATTACGTTAAGAGTGCTGATTACGCTTAAAGTGCGTGAGTGAGTGCATGAGTGAGTAGCGAATTGAATGATAGTGTGAGTGAGTGCGTGAGTAATTGTGTGTGTGCGTGAATAATTGTGTGAGTGAGTAGCCAAAACGAACAAACGAATAGCCAATGATTAACGTATACCAATAATAACTAACCTCTGAAGGTACACGACTTCTTGATCGCATATTTAAACCAAATCCTTTAGGAATACGCTACAACATCTCAAATTGATGTTACATAAGGAATGACATCCAGTCTATATTCAGAATACTTTTAAAGAGATTCGGGATGTTATGATAGAAGATAGAACCAACAAGAAGAGAATGTAGGGTGAATGCGAAGTGAATTTGTATCGAATATGATACTCACGAACGACGACCGAACGAACGAACGACGAATGAACGAACGA
>JAKUAJ010000086.1:21707-81328 GCA_030562865.1 Kodamaea lidongshanica (nom. inval.)
GAGCGAACGAGCGAACGAGCGAACGAGCGAACGAGCGAACGAGCGAACGAGCGAACGAGCGAACGAGCGAACGAGCGAACGAACGAACGAACGAACGAACGAGCGAACGAACGAACGAACGAACGAGCGAACGAACGAACGAACGAACGAACGAACGAACGAGCGAGCGAACTCACGCACTCAATCACGCACTCAATCACGCATGAACTCAATCACGCACGAACTCACGCACTCACGAACTCACGTACTCACGAACTCACGTACTCACGAACTCACGAACTCACTCGCTTCGCTCGTTCGAAAAAGTATGCGTAATCAGTTATGTAATACAATGCACACACAAGCATCGCAGTATTTATACACCATATTTGGTCGCTTCGCTCCAATGCTGCTTCGCAGCAGTGTTTACACCTTAATTGGTCGCTTCGCTCCAGTCCTGCTTCGCAGCAGTGTTTACACCTTAATTGGTCGCTTCGCTCCAGTCCTGCTTCGCAGCAGTGTTTACACCATATTTGGTCGCTTCGCTCCAATGCTGCTTCGCAGCAGTGTTTACACCTTAATTGGTCGCTTCGCTCCAGTGCTGCTTCGCAGCAGTGTTTACACCATATTTGGTCGCTTCGCTCCAATGCTGCTTCGCAGCAGTGTTTACACCTTAATTGGTCGCTTCGCTCCAGTGCTGCTTCGCAGCAGTGTTTACACCATATTTGGTCGCTTCGCTCCAATGCTGCTTCGCAGCAGTTTATGCACCTTATTTAGTCGCTTCGCTCCAGTGCTGCTTCGCAGCAGTGTTTACACCATATTTGGTCGCTTCGCTCCAGTGCTGCTTCGCAGCAGCGTTTACACCATATTTGGTCGCTTCGCTCCAGTGTACCATGTGCAGAAAACAAAAACAAGCTGTTGAATTAAAGCCAATACGAAACTTACACATTTTACTTTATGTTAACCATACATAATCAAATGAACCAATAATACTCTTTAGTTTGAAATACAAGACACCTTATATTATGTTCCATAACTTGGGTTTGAGATTTCATGTATTGTATCCTCTGGTGTAGGATTTCTACACATAATCTCACGAGTATATGAGTGTGAGCTTTGCTTGTTTGCTTCGCTCGTTTTTGCTACTCACCCACGCACGAACGAACGAAGAGAACAAGTGAGTAGCGAAAGTACGCACGAACGAACGAAGAGAATAAGTGAGTAGCTAAAGTAAACGCACTCACGCACGAAGAGAATAAGTGAGTAGCGAAAATGAACGCACTCACGAACTCACTCACTCGCTTCGCTCGTTTGCTCGTTCGTCAGAATAGTCTACATTACTAAGTTTCACCAACATTTCATATATAATTGTCAAAATTCATATGAAATACATCTCTCAGTACTACACTATACACATTTCACCACTTATAACACATGTAACACATGTAACACATCTGATTGTAGAATATAGACAATAGAATAAGAATATTAAATCAAACATGTTAACCACCAAACACCATAAAGGTCTTTGTTGTCGTGTGACGAGTGGCTTGTGATTATACCAAAGCACTACACAGATAAACACCAAGGAGCCAATCAAAAATTGACACACATTCATCACTGAGACATATTCATGATAACCTCAAGTACAAGGAGCAAGTGGGTCCCATACATCCGGTTCCACACCGATTGGGAGGATATATGGGAGACGGGATTGGAAGGGTTACCCGCCTTATAAAACCAGCAAATCAGGAAGCTGCTTTATCTCCCCGATTTGGCCCGGAAAAAAGAAACTACATTCTCATTTCAACCAGTAAAATTTTCATATTGGCGGTGAAAATTTTTCCCTTTGATATAAAAGCGATACAATCCACTGATTTTTTAAAATTCAGAGTTTTCTAACCTCAGCAATATATTCAAATATTTTACGATGGATAACCAATTCTTAATCGACTTCATGATGGGTGGTGTTTCCGCCGCTGTCTCCAAGACTGCTGCTGCCCCAATTGAAAGAGTCAAGTTGTTGATTCAAAACCAAGATGAAATGATCAAACAAGGTAGATTGGCCAAGAAGTACGACGGTATTGCCGAATGTTTCAAGAGAACCGCTGCCGAAGAAGGTGTCGTTTCTTTCTGGAGAGGTAACACTGCTAACGTTGTTAGATACTTCCCAACCCAAGCCTTGAACTTTGCCTTCAAGGACAAATTCAAGCAAATGTTTGGTTTCAAGAAGGATGACAACTACTGGAAATGGTTTGCCGGTAACTTGGCTTCCGGTGGTATGGCTGGTGCCACCTCCTTGGCTTTCGTCTACTCTTTGGATTACGCCAGAACTAGATTGGCTAACGATGCCAAGTCTACCAAGAACGGTGGTGGTGCTAGAGAATTTAACGGTTTGTTCGATGTCTACAAGAAGACCTTGGCTTCCGATGGTATTGCTGGTTTGTACAGAGGTTTCGGTCCATCTGTCGTTGGTATTGTTGTTTACAGAGGTTTGTACTTTGGTTTGTACGATTCCCTTAAGCCTGTTGTTTTGGTTGGTCCTTTGGAAGGTTCTTTCCTCGCTTCTTTCTTGTTGGGTTGGGCTGTCACCACCGGTGCTTCCACCGCTTCTTACCCATTGGACACTGTTAGAAGAAGAATGATGATGACTTCTGGTCAAGCTGTTAAGTACAACGGTGCCTTTGACGCTTTCAAGAAGATTGTCGCCGCTGAAGGTATCAAGTCCTTGTTCAAGGGTTGTGCTGCTAACATCTTGAGAGGTGTTGCCGGTGCCGGTGTCATCTCCATGTACGATCAATTGCAAGTTATTCTTTTCGGTAAGAAGTTCAAGTAATCTATTTATTAGTTATTAGTTGTATATACTGTTAGTTTTCAGAATGATGTAGGGAAGGAGAATAGAGGCGAAAAACTGCTGCGAAGCAGCACTGGAGCGAAGCGACCAAGTATGGTGTACAAACTGTTGCGAAGCAACATTGGAGCGAAGCGACCAAGTATGGTGTACAAACTGCTGCGAAGCAGCACTGGAGCGAAGCGACCAAATATGGTGTACAAACTGCTGCGAAGCAGCACTGGAGCGAAGCGACTAAAGATGGTGCACAAACTGCTGCGAAGCAGCACTGGAGCGAAGCGACCAAATATGGTGTATAAATACTGCGAAGCAACATTGGAGCGAAGCGACTTGGTATGGTGTAAAGCTGCTGCGAAGCAGCACAGGAGCGTAGCGACTTGACATAGTTTGAAATCGTTGAGCTGATTATGTTCGAAATCGTTAATCTGATTATGTTCGGCATCGTTATTGAGCTTATTCGGCATCGTTATTGAGCTTATTCGGCATCGTTATTGAGCTTATTCGGTATCGTTATTGAGCTTATTTGGCATCTTGTAAACACATGCACCTCAAGTGATTGCCATAATATCCGAGTATTCCTTTGAACCTATGTATTATGTTTATCTTGTCATGGTGAACCGGTGTTGATGGACAAGTTGTTTGGTTTGTCATCACAAGTGGTTTGTTAATACACCTCCTATTGCACACCAAATTCAAGCATCTTTTCCCAGTAATGTGACACCAAGCGATTTGGTGCTCCAGCCTCGCTGTTGGTCTGGTGATATCCAATAGCTATACCTTTTCGACAATAATACAATGTGGGAGTGTATTTTTGGTGTATTACGACTAGGTGATATATCTTTAGTATACGTAACGAGTAGGTGATATATCTTTAATACACGTAATGTAACTAGTATTGGTACTTGGCTCTTCTTTAGTCTTGTTTAAATGTATTGTGTTGATAAATTCAAGTATATATTGTGTCTTTTAAATCAGACTTTCTTCTCAAGCACCGTGTGTAACTGAGCATATTCGCTCTTTGCTGCAGATAAAAATGAGTGATAGAGTCGCTTCACTGCTGTAGCTGTAAATGAGTGATAAAGTCGCTTCGCTCCTGTGCTGCTTCGCAGCTATCCTGCTTCATTGCCGTAGCTGCAAATAGCTTGATAAAGTCACTTGTAAACCCTTGGGGTTTGGCTATACCAAGGAGCTTACACCAGAACCAGATGAGTAAGAGCAAACGAGTGAGTGAGATAAAGATTCTGTTTATATGACTTTGACAGTTATGATTTTTATAAATTATTCAAACTCAATGGTTACTTTGCCTATAATCATTCTGTTGGCTATTTGCACAAATTTGCAGCCATCACATCTACAGAGTGTAATAAAGATTCGCAGTATGAACCCGCAGTATGAACCCGCAGTATGAATCCGCAGTATGAATCCGTAGTATGAACCAGCAGTATAAACGAGCAATATGAACCAGCAGTATAAACGAGCAATATGAACCAACAGTATGAACCTACATTGGAAGACATATATGAATGTACACGACTCACCCAACTACATTATTCTAATTGTATCCAGCAATATCCAAATGATCATGTATATTGTGTGCTCATAATCAGTTATAGGCACGATAACCATCACTTGATTACATTTGATTTAGCATTACCGGTCAGGGTGATGTACCTTTGTTGGCGAAGGGACAAAGCAAGTGACAAATTGATTTGAATGCGATGTTGGTTTAATACTGGCTGCTATTGCTAGTTAGTGAAGATGGTATAGGTTTTGATTATGTTTAGTCATATTCATATAACGTTAATCATATTCATATCCATATACTCGTTAATCATTTTCATTTTCATATCATTATACCCTCACTGTTACTTTTAAAAATACGCACCCTTTCTTAGAGTTACATTTTTAATCTTAAAGTAACCCTGGCCATCCATACTCCCAAATTATATTTCACTAAAACCTGGACGGTCCAAGCAACCAAAACTCAGCTCACGACGTTAACCTTGTGGGGTTGTTTGGCTTAGAAATTTGATAGTTGATGGTGTGTCTTGTTCGTTTGTGGTGAGCTCGTTCAATAAGTACAGTTTAAAGCGTTGACCTGTGATGAATAGTACTGCGAAGCAGTACTATAAGTGCGTGTTTAGTATTTCATTGAGTGCGACCTGCGACGATTAGTACTGCGAAGCAGTATTATGAGTGCGTGTATAGTATTTCGTTGAATGCGATCTGTGACTAGTAGTCTTGCTTAACAGACTATGAGTGCGTGTATAGTATTTCGTTGAGTGCGATCTGTGACAAATAGTCTTGCTTCACAGACTATGAGTGCGTGTATAGTATTTCGTTGAATGCGACCTGTGACGAATAGTTTTGCTTCGCAACATTATCAAAAGGTGCTTTCTTTAGATACAAATCAGATCTAGGTGGCTGAGCGACAGCAAACTATTTAAGCAAAAATTCAATTTGGAACAGTCATTTTCAAACATATTTATCTTCTATCAGCGGGCTTTGTAGGAACAAAAGAATGTTGTAATCATTGAATACTCAAACCAGCGAAGCGAGTTTGATTTGTACCTAGTGTTTGTGTCGTATGTTCGTTGTGCGTTTAAACTACTTACAATTAGCTTGGGCTGTTAATATGAACACAGTGAGGTGAGGGTGAGTCATGGTACATCTCGTAGCACCACTCAGTCATGGTATATCTGGTAGCACTACTCAGTGATCGTACATCCCCTAGCACCACTCAGTGATCGTAAATCTCGTAGCTTTGCTTCGCAGCACTACTCAAGTGCACCGCTTCGCAGAACTACTCAAGTGCACCAAAGCAAATAGAAAATTCACCGTATCAACCTACACTCATAATCAGAAACATAATAATAAAGTATAAATCGCCTGAAATGACTCGAACCTCAAAGCTGTACACTAAAAAATTCACTTCAACTAAAGTTCCTCACACACGCTCAAAATTCATATACAACAACTTATGATCACTCTTCAAATCATACAAAACCTTCTCCTTCTTTGTATACCCCCTCTTTTTCAAGATATGGTGGCAATTTTCCAATTTGGTAAAGTCATTCAAACCCTCGACATTATGAATAAAGGTCATGGCAAACTTCCCGGGACCAAAGATATCGAGAACTCTGCCTAAAACGTCCAAGATGTCAGTCAGGCCCTTTTTGCCAAAGGGATAGTTTGTTTCAAACAGCGCATATGACCATCCGTTTTCCGGGGTGATGTGCAAGGTGTAGTAGTACAGACCTTGGTTTGAGATTGAGTTTGAGGAGAAGCCGCATGGCGAGAAGGAAAAGGCATCATGGGTGAATTCGATGGGTTTGGCCGAGTCGACTCTTTCGTTTCCAAGCTCACCCGTGGATGATTCCTCAACTGGGGATATCTCCTCATCATCAGAAATCGAGGGTGATGGAAGATATGATTGCGTATGATCATCACTATCTAAAATTACACTCAAAAGTGTCTCTTCCATCGTCTCAGAGCCAAGCACGTGACCCAAGTCTGATTCCGGAGTCAACGATTGACTGCCCGGGTTTCTTGGGGTTACAAATTTGGCTGCTTTTTTAGGGTCGAGTTCGGTCATTAAGATTTCAAAAGTTTGATCACCTTTGGATGGGGAAGCCACGATGTCGTCACCAGCCATGTAAAGAAACCAATGATCGTCACTACTCCAATCACCAACGACATAGGACTTACCATTGGTAAAGTAGGTGTTAAGCAAGCTTACTTCATTTTTCCAATCCTTATGAACATGAACTTGTTTATCTGGGAACATGAACGATCTACGCGAATAAAAGACTCTCCGAGCACTCTGCGAATCTGCATCCACACCCAAGCCTCGAATCACTTCAAAAACTCGATCAAGACAGGCCAAGGTGGTGGTGGTACCACATGTCTTCAAAATGATCTTGTGTGCAAATACAAACAAGGAGCTCTCGCTAAGTAGATAGGCATCAACCGAAGCGCACGACTTTTTGGACAAGATCTTACAATTGACCAAGTCCAAAATGTCCACCCATTGGTTGTAAGGGATGGACCGGAGACCTTTTTCGGCGATTTTTGGGGGCACTTCCAGTTCCGAATTCCAAAGCCAAATTTCGAGTAATTTTTCGGGGCCTTCAAATGCGAAGCTGGAGTCGAGATTGGCACTGGTTATTTGGTTGATAAGATGTGTCATATGGGGAGGGGGGGTTAATTGATTTGGTGATTTGGTGATTGGTTGAGTTGGTACTTTGGTTGATTTGGTTGATTTGGTGATTGGTTGATTTGGTGATTTGGTGATTTGGTGATTTTTTTGATTGGTTGATTTGATGAGTTCGGTCTTCTTATCTCTTATTTTGATGAACTCAGCTTATAAATATCCGTAAACCTTTTATATGTCAGGAAAAGTCTTTGAAAGAAGCTGGAAGGTCTGGAGAAAAGGTCAAGGCAATGGAGGATATGGTTGTGTGCTGCACTTTGATAGATTGTGTTATCCAGGGTCGAGAAGTCTGCTGATGTGTATGGAACGTAGCGGCTTCTTGGGCATATAAGGAGGGTCAACCGGGCTTGATGGTTAACTCTGTCGATTAGTGTAGGGCGTGAACTGGGGTGTAGCAATTATAAAAGCTGCTTGATGTGGTGAGAATTTTTATTCAAAACCCTCGCACTGTTTGGAGGTTTGTGACTCAAGATAGTTTACATGAGGAGATGAGTATGGTGAGGAGGTGGAACATAGGTGGGAAACAGGAGGAGGAACAAAGGAGGAGGAACACAGGTGGATGAACACAGGATGAGGTGGAACATAGGTGGGTGGTTAATGGAGGTTATTACATGGTGGTTATTAGAGAATTAGTGTATAAACGCTGTACATACGGCCAAGAATTAAATGACCAAATGAGAGTAGTGAATTCAAAGGAGAGTAGCGAATTTGGGAGTGAGGGTAGTGTGAGAGTGAGAGTGAGAAGAAAGAGTGAGAGTGAGAGTAGTGTGAGGGTAGCGTGAGAGCGAGATTGAGATTGAGATTGAGATTGAGAGTGAGAGTGAGAGTGAGAGTGAGAGTGAGAGTGAGAGTGAGACTGTGAGAGAGACTGTGAGAGAGACTCTGAAGGTGAGACTGTGAGAGGTGGTTCGAAAGCTACTACACATCTTTAGAAATACTTGATATGTCAATGCTCGAGAGTCAGTTTGAGACCAAATAAATCTCATATTTCCCATCAGTATGGTCTCTGTGTATACCAATCAACATATTGCAACCATTCCATTGTTTCTTCTGAAAAAACTTGAAATGGCCATTTTTGACTCTTTGGTTGATGATGATTTACGATTGCTTACATGTTGCGTAGATGTTGCATGACTGTTGCATAGACAAAACCTACATATCAATCTGTATATGATCTTGCATAATAGTTATCGCTCATAACAGCATCAATCCACTTGTATATGCTCAAATATATGTCATTACACATGATGTATCTTCAAGCATTGTCTCATAACTACAAGTGACATCTTCACTACACGAATCATCTGCAAGATATGTACAGGAAAACTTTTGGTTGGATAGTGCTGCCAAGCAGTAGTATAACCGTACTAAAGGTAAGCAGTACCATGACGTACTAAAGGTCCCACCAAGAAAGGTCCCACCAAGTATAAGCGTATTTGAAGAGTAGTGTAACAAACTACTGCTTGGCATATCAGTTAAAGTCTTTAATCTTTGCAAAACTATGATCGTCAGGACGCCACCAAGCAGTACCATATATTTCGCATCACTATGAGCCTCGAAACGTCAAGTGCGTAGATGAAATCTATATACCCTGTACTACGCAGGGCAGGTGTAATTAATATTTAAATATCCAAGAGGCGTGTAGAACCAAGCTGAATAATACGCTAGACCCAATAGACTTTCTCAGACGTAGATTTGCGTCAACGAGTGAATATTATTCAATACAAATACATTTCAATATCATATGATTTGGAGAGTCATGATGGTATTGATTTGATCCCAGGGTCAGTTGGGTGTGAGAGTCACACTGATATCCCAAGGTCAACCGAGCGTAATAATCAGAACGAACAAAGTTGGTGCGTGAGTGAGAACAACCTCACAGTGAGAGACGAACAGTGATAGTTCTTTTCATTTGCACTTGTTGAAAACGACTGTTTTGACATCCAAATATACTATTGAAAATCAAACACTATACTATTCAATCGCAGTCACCAATTAGTACAGAGTGTATTCAGGATGCTCATTATAGACATAGGCTACCAACTCATTTGTAATTCTTTAAATGGCTTGTGTTGCTAACTTGGATTATGTTTCAACTACAGTACAGGCATAGGAGGCAGCTGATTAGATAACTATGACTTGGTTACTTAGAAATATAATGTTAGTTTGTATATAATTTCCACACTGGAAATAGCTTTGAATGCCCAAACTGCTGATTTTTTGTTGGTGGGACTGATGATTTTTTCTCAATGTTACAATTTCGCAGCCAAGCATAAAGGTTGCATGAGTTCGAGAACGAGCAAAGCGAGCAAAGCGAGTAAGGCGATACGATACGAGCAACACAAGCAATACAAGAAGTACAAGCAATACAAGCAATACAAGCTATTTAAGCGTCACAAGCAAAGCGAATATCTCCCAATGTCGTGAAATCACAAACAATGTTAGTAATCTCTGAATGAGTGATTTCTGACTGACTGATTGATTTTCCAACTTGTTTATTTAGACATTCAACAAGACCGTATGATTGGGTAATTCTGTTACAAGTACTATTTGTATGCATAAGTATATGAGCGAACGAGCGAAGCGAGTGAAAGAGTGCGAACATTTGAGTGAGTGAGTGAGTGAGTGAGGGAGTGGCATACTCCTTGATTCGACAAACTCGCTTCGCTCGTTTGTTAGTGAGTGAGTGAGGGAGTGACACACTTCTTGATTCCACAAACTCGCGGATTTGAGACCTGGTTTGTTCCATTAATGTGGTACGGACCTTTAGAGGTTTGTTCCACCTGATTGTCACCTTGGTATGGATAAACCAGTGGGTTGTTATGATCAACTATGTCAAAGGTTAGTTCATCTCTGAAGACCCGTACCGCATTGATGAACTAACCTCCGAAGACTCAGTCAGTCACTCACACTCGAACTCACACCCGCACTCACTCAAAACTTCACCACTCACTCACTCGTTTCGCTCGATATTCATAGTTTGATATTCATAAATAAAATTTGCTACTCACTCACATCTTGTTTCTACGTCACTTTTATCATAGAGTAGGTATTACAAACTCCACTTGCTACATATAGTTAAGGTATCGATTATAGTTGCGAAGCGAGTAAGTGAGTGAAACTGACTGACTTTATTGGGTGACTTCTCTGACTAACTTACTGACTGTAAACGAAACAAAGTTACATTATAATCTTGTAAGTGAGTAGCGAATTCAATCAGCTCAAATCAAAAGTGGGAGCGAGTGAGCGAAGAGAGTTTGTTTGACTAAAGAATCTCCTTACTCACTCACGAACTCACTCACTCACACACTCACTCTTCTCACACACTCACACACTCACGCACTCACTCACGCACTCACTCACTCACTCACTCGCTTCGCTCGTTCGTTCGCTCGTTCGCAAAAGCTAAATTGTTTATTATATCAAGTTGATTGGTTCACTTTACCGGTCTTCTTTAATAGTCTTTTTATATTAGTTTATTACGTCAAGTTGACTCGTACGTTTGAATGTCACTTGGTTAAAGGTATGGAGGTGAAAGAGCGAACGAGCGAAGCTAGTGAGTGAGTGCGTTCGTGAGTGCGTTCGTGAGTGAGTGAGTGAGTGATTTGCGTAGCGAGTTTACATGAATAACCTGTGAGGTTGTGTGAGCTTTCAGGGATTTTAGGAGTTTCCCTTTGAATTTGAATTCTCAAGGGGGAAGATTCTCAGTTGGTCAGTCAGTCAGTTAGTCAAACTCGCACTCGCGAACGAACGAATGAACGAAATCATTTTCAATACTTACTCACTCAATCACTCACTGAAGCACTCGCACTCACCCACTCACGAACTCACTCACGAACTCACTCGCAACCATTTAGCGTTTAATTAATTTATTGTAGTGCTCACACTCGTTATACAAGCTTTTTAAACCAGCTATGTATTTCCAAACATAAAGGAGTTTTGGCTTCAAAGTGCTTTCGATTGGCTGTTTATTGTTAGTATTCCATTGACAGTTTACTATATCATATTCGATTTGCCAATATTAATTTCCAAGAGTCACAACAGTTAGTGATAACAAACTATCTCCTGTGCTGCTTCGCAGAAGTTTATACGATCTGTAAGTCGCTTCGCAGAAGTTTATACGTTCTATCAAGTGGCTTCGCAGCAGTTTATACGTTCTATCAAGTCGCTTCGCAGCAGTTTATACGTTCTGTAAGTCGCTTCGCTCCAGTGCTGCTTCGCAGCAGTTTATACGCTCTGTCAAGTCGCTTCGCTCCTATGCTGCTTCGCAGAAGTTTATAGGTTCTGTAAGTCGCTTCGCTCCAGTGCTGCTTCGCAGCATTTTATACGCTCTGTCAAGTCGCTTCGCTCCAGTGCTGCTTCGCAGCAGTTTATACGTTCTGTCAAGTCGCTTCGCTCCAGTGCTGCTTCGCAGCAGTTTAAACGTTCTGTAAGTCGCTTCGCTCCAGTGCTGCTTCGCAGCAGTTTATACGTTCTATAAGTCGCTTCGCTCCTGTGCTGCTTCGCAGCAGTTTATCCTACAAAAAAGCATTAAAAACAATTTATAAGCCAATCTCCACCTAGTACATTGTACTCTTTAAGAAACAGCTTCATCTAAACACTCGAAACAACCTCACTAGCACAACCTCACTAGCAAATCTCAATAGCACAATCACTAACAATGTTAAACACTTGAAACAATCTCACTGGCACTGGTCAAAACCTTAACCATATTCACACATTCCTTTCTCTTTTGAATGGTTGCTTCATTCTCCTTGGTCAATTCCTCCAAATCTTCATTGTTGTACATCTTTTCCAACAATTCCTTTTGGATTTCATCCTTTGATCTGTTGATCAATTTCAACATGATGGCCTTTGGTACCACGTCAGCCACTGTTCTCTTAACAATGTTATAATAGGAAGTGATTAACAATTTAATAACCTCAGTTTCCATGCTTTCCCTTTCAGTCATGGTTCCTGTTGCTTTCAATACAGCAGGAGGAGCTTCCATGCTTTGTAATCTCTTTTTATTTCTAGAGGTGAAGAAACCTCCGAAAAACCCACCATCTTCTTTTGGTTGAGAAGAAGGAGGAAGAGGAGCTTGTTGTTGAATAGCTTTACCAGTTTTGGGGTCTACAACCACCTGTGGTTTAGGATGGAATTTTTCTTCCACAATAGACATTGCTTGGGAACCTTTCAACAAATCCGGATGAGCTGTGTTGACATAAGTCTCTTCGGCATGAATAAGATCAATGACAAATTTGGTTGTTGGAATCAATTCTTCTCTTAAAAATTGAACAAATAATTGAGACAAGATTTCTTTCAAGGCTGGGTATCTTGTGTATTGAGGGTGAGCTATGATTTGGGCCAAGATTCTAACCAATTCATCAAAGATCAAGTTGATACATCTTACAGAAGGTTCTTCCATACGACGGATTTGTTGTTTAACCAACACTTCAAATGCTTGAGTACCTACAAACATTGAAGGTGCGGAACCAGAAGTATTATGCATGATAGTTCTGATGTCCAGATCTTTAATCAAGTCAAATGGATCCAAAGAATCAATACCATTTTTAAAGATTTCATGGAATACAAATGAGATTCTAGCACCTCCACTTAATTCTTGTGAAGTTAATTCTTTAGATTCACCATTCAAAATCCCATTATAATCCTTACAAAAGTTTGTAATCATGCTTAAAACAATAGAAGCAGACAGTGAAGCCATTTCAGGTCCCAACAGGTCCAATTCATTTTGGTATTTTTTTAATGAGTTCTCAACTCTCATCTTAATATCTGGAAGAGTACCCTTGATATGATGCAAGAGAATTCCATTCAATTTCTTAGCCAAGTATGGGGTACCACAGTAATGAGATTTAGCTCCATAACTTGGATGATTTTCAAAAAATGATTTTTCATCATGTAATGCATCTCTAATAGTTTTCTTATTTTCGATATCTTTTTGACCTCTATTAATCACTGGAACATAACCGAATCTTAATGGGATCACACGACCTGCTAAAATATCAATCACATCAGTTCCTTGATCCATAAGATCTACTTTAGTTAAAACACCAATAGTTCTTGCTCCTTCTGGATCCACTTCACGTGCCAATTTTAACCCATCTGAGTTTGCCAAATCAGTATTACTTGCATTGACACTCAAGATGATAGCATTTGGTTTTGAAATGAATTTCATAATCATATCTCGAATTTGCTTCTCGATATCTTTTGGTTGATCACCAACAGGAACTTTGGTTAAACCAGGTAAATCAACCAAAGTCAAAGTAAGAACATGAGGTGAATAAATTCTTAAATTGATTGGAACAGGTGAAATCCCAAGGTTTTTACCAGTCTTAGCATCAGTTTCTCTTACAATCTCTGTTCTAATATCTTCAAAGTTATAAAACTTCTTATCGGGTAAATGAAGGAATTCACCCCATTCTTCACTATTGTTTTCACTTTGATCATTATCAAGCTCCAAGAGTTCATTGGCTTTGGTAGACTTGGTACTACGTCTGTTTATCAATTGAAGAACAAGTGGTCTTCTGGTTACAATACCAGTACCTCTTGGTAAAAAGTCACGTCCAACAATGTTTTCTAAAACTGAAGACTTTCCACTGGATTGAGATCCAACAACAGTGATTTGGGGGAGATCGATTGGCAGGCTGGAGCCTCCTCCAAGGGGAGCAAGAGCATCTTGGAGTTTATTGATGGTGGCGATTAATGTTTCGTCCATGGTTAATTTTTGACAGCGCGAGGAAAATGAACTTGAACGAAGTGAACTGAACGGAGTGAAGTGAACGAAGTGAAGTGAGAGTGAAGTAACGAAGTGGCGAAGTAATGAAGTAGCGAAGTGAATACAATTAACAAAATGAATAAAATGACAAGACACACACGCTATTACGCTACGCTAATACGATCCAGCTAATTAAGCATATTAATTTGGATAGCCACATCCAACACACCCAAATTAATTCTTGTATATACTTTTTTAAATTCTTGGATTATGTCAATTTCACAGCCAGTACTTGCTGTGAATTGAGTATAAGCAGGTGGTTGCAGGTGGTTGAATAGAGATAAGCAGGTGGAATAGAGATATGCAGGTTGAATAGAGATAAGCAGGTTGAATAGAGGTCAAGTTAGCCAAGTAGTTGTAAACGCAAATCATGTTAAGCTAACAAAGCCAAGAAAATCATTAACAAAGCTTATTGAATCAACTTGTCCTTGTAATCCCATAAGCTTGTTTAATAAGCTTGTTTATTTCACTATCGGATCGTCCACAAAATCGTAGATTTCACACAAACTATGCAGGTTCCTACATTGTCCGTAATAATTTTCATATAGAATTCTGTTTATCTCAGATTCATCCTGTAGCTCCATTATTGCGGTAGGGTCTTTACATACTGTAATATACTATTCACATACTGTAATTGCGGTACGGGTCTTTAGAGGTACGTTCCACACACCCTTGTGATGTATGCAGAATAGCATTGGAGCGAAGCGACCAAATTAGGTGGAGTAACTGCTGCGAAGCAGCACTGGAGCGAAGCGACCAAATAAGGTGGAGTAACTGCTGCGAAGTAGCATTGGAGCGAAGCGACCAAATAAGGTGGAGTAACTGCTGCGAAGCAGCTATGGAGCGAAGCGACCAAATAAGGTGGAGTAACTGCTGCGAAGCAGCACTGGAGCGAAGCGACCAAATAAGGTGTAGTAGCTGCTGCTTCGCAGCATTAGAGCGAAGCGACCAAATAAGGTGTAGTTACTGCTGCGAAACAGCATTGAAGCGAAGCGACTAAATAAGGTGGAGTAGCTGCTGCTTCGCAGCACTGGAGCGAAGCGACTAAATAAGGTGGAGTAACTGCTGCGAAGCAGCACTGGAGCGAAGCGACTAAATAAGGTGGAGTAACTGCTGCGAAGCAGCATTAGAGCGAAGCGACCAAATAAGGTGTAGTTACTGCTGCGAAGTGACGACAGAAGCTGTATAAACTGCTGCGAAGCAGCACTGAAGCGAAGCGACCAAATAAAGCGTGGTAACTGCTGCGAAGCAGCATTAGAGCGAAGCGACCAAATAAGGTGTAGTAACTGCTGCGAAACAGCACTGGAGCGAAGCGACCAAATATGGTGTAAAAGCTGCTGTGAAGCGACGACAGAAGGTGTGTAAACTGCTGGGAATACTATTTGCATACTGTAATATACTATTCACATACCACAATATTCATAGTACTGCTTCGAAGCACTTTTAAGAGTAACAGCTTTGGCGACACACCAATCACAACAAAGGTGGATTTAGAAAAGCTAATGGGATGATAAGCAAAGATGATGTTAGGTCTACGACGATACTAAGGTGGTTTGCATCCATTGAGTGAGAACAAAGAGTGAGTGAGTGGGTGAGCTCGTGAGCTCGCGAGTGGGTGAGAACAAAGAAAGTGAGCTCGTGAGTGAGTGATTTGTAATAAATGAACGAGCCAGAAGTGGACGAATGAACGAGCCAAGCTGAGTGAGTATTTGCGATACGGGTCAAGATTAGTTTCGATTATGGAGTGTTCAGTCCCCTGTGAATGTCATAAAAAGTCTCTTCGCAGTCTATACATTCTGTTAGGTCGCTTAGCAGTTTATACATTCTGTTAGGTCGCTTCGCAGTTTATACATTATGTTAGGTCGCTTCGCTCCTAAGCTGCTTCGCAGCAAGTACAAAAGGACGTCTGAATAAACCTTTTCACTATATGAGTTGTTTCGTTAATCTTACTCAAGTTCCATCAGCAAAATCGTTTAGTTACGCAGTTTCACGGGTTTTTGGAATGCACTTGATTAAATGTATGTGAATCATGTAGTACTCAATGGATGTAAAACCTCCTTAGTATTGTCGAAGAGCTATTATTAATGTATCATCTTTGCTTATCATCTCATTAGCAGGAACGAGTGAGTGAGTGAGAACAAACGAGCGAAGCGAGTTTGTTTGTTCGTGACTGCGTGAGTTAGCTCAAACCAGTGAGATTTCTGTGAGTTCGTTCGTTCGTTCGTTCGTTCGTGAGTAGCGAACTCTTTAAACACGAACGAGGAGTGAGGGACGTTCGTGTGTACCGAAGCCAGTGAGTATCGAATTATTTCGAGCAAACTAGTGCCTTCACTCGCTGTTCACTAACTAGTTCACACGGTTGGTAATTAACTCGCTTCGCTCATTAATCGACTGGACCAATAGGGTTGGTGACTAACTCGCTTCGCTCATTAATCGATTGATAGGGTTGCTACAACACTCGAATAAACTATAAATAACAATCTAGTTACATAAAACTAAGAACAACAGCAGCTGCAGCAACAGTGTACGAAATGGCCTGGAGACCAGCCCCATTCTCCTCTCTGACGTGCAATTTATGAGCCTGAGCATCATCAGATTTCCAAGTGGATTCTTTAGATTCCCAAGAAGGGGTTGTGCTTGTGGCCAAGGAAGTTTCCGTTGTAGCAGTTTCGACTCTTGAAATCAAAGAAGAAGCAGCGGCATCTAAATCGGCTGGCCCGGTACCTTTTATTCTGATAATGTTGGCACAAGCAAGTCTGTTGTCATTCTTATCGTGAATAACCAAAGAACGCTTACCTACAAAGGCAGGGTCGAGTTTGTTGACCGACAAGTATTTTTCCAAGTATTGTTGTTGGAACCAAGGACCCTTCAAGTTACCGTGTTTGCTGGCCAAATCACCGATTTCCTTCTCAGCATTCTTAGAGTTCTTACCGTCTGGGTTACCTGGAGTGAAACCGTCAAACACGTTCAAGTCTCCGAGTGTAGAGTAGCAGTCTCCGAAATCTGGAACCGGGTTCACGTGCACACGGTATGGGAATTCTTCACCTTCAGGCAAACCGTTAACGTCAACCTTGACACCTAAGGAGCCGTTTTGGAACCCAAAAAAGTCCACGATACCGTGGATGTTGCTGTTTGCAGTTGGCTTGAATTCAGCACGATACACAAGACCCTCAGGAGAGTCATGGGTAACTGGAGCTGCTCTGGCAGTGACAGAGGAAATGGCTGTAGCCAAGGAGATAATAGTTGTTGTTGTGAATTGCATGTTTTGAATGGTTTCTTAAAAGTCTTCTGGGCTTCGTTATATATAGCGTGATTTTGCACCCAAACTGGTTTGGCCGCAGTGAGGATCGACAGAGCATGCTGGGTCATTTGAAAAAAGCGTGTTTGGTTTCTCGGTCTAATATTAGCAATACACTGCCATTCAGCTGTACGAGCGAGAGTCTTTGTTTGTAGCCTAAAGAGGTATTTTGATAATATCAATGACTCAAGATGTATCACTATTGATCTTGTTTGATTTTAATGACCTTAGAGGTGTAGTGCCCGGTTTATTTTAACGTAAATCACATGGAGCGAGCGAGCGAACGAACGAACGAACGAACGAGCGAACGAGCGAAGCGAGTGAGAGAGTTCGTTCGTTCGTGATATCGTACGTTCGTCCGTTCGTGATTTCGTGATTTCGTGAGTGAGTTCGTGAGTGATTTGCAATTCGAGTCTATAGAGGTTAGTTTCATGTACAAGTATTTGAGTGTCAAGTATTGGTATGAATTTTTAGTCATTGAATTCTATACAGATACAGGGGCCATGCCGCATGGCATTACCTTGGTGCAATGTGCGTTCAAAGATTCGATGATTCCGAGAGCTGCAATTGTATTACATATCGCATTTCGCAGCGAACAAGCGAACGAGCGAAGCGAGTGAGTGAGTGAGTGAGTGAGTGAGTGAGTGAGTGAGTGAGTGAGTGAGTGAGTGAGTGAACAAATGTGTGGGATTGAGTGCGTGAGTGAGTGAGTGAGTGAGTGAGTGAGCAAATGTGTGGGATTGAATGAGTGTGTCGGTGAATGAGTGTGTAAATGTGTTGAGTGGCTGACTGAATGACTGAGTGAGTCCGAGCTCTTTCGTGAGTTCGTTCTTGAGCTCTTGACTTCGTGAGTTCGTGACCTCACTCACCCAGACCAGTGCCGCAATAATGGAACAACGCTATGGTAGTTGTACATCTAACACTCACCAACTCACTCACCAACTCACTCACGAACTCGCTTTGCTGATCGATTACGTAACGCATTACTCTATGCAACGTTGACATACTTGCTTAGTTAGACTTAGAAACAGTATTGTAGTGTCCATAAATACTATAATTATAATTGAAAACCATTGCATCAGCAAAAAATTACTCATATTATCCAAAAATTCGAACCAAAATGAAAACATAATAAAGCTTCAATCAAGTGCTTCCGTTCTATGTCAATTCCCAAATACCTAAAGTTATTTCCAACTGTTGTTAATGTCCAGCACTATCTTAACCTCCGTCAAGTCTTTCTATAATTTCTTCCATTTGACCAGTTATTGTGTCCTCATGTCCCGCACCACTCTTACTCTTATCCATATTGAGTAGTGTAGTGGGAGGCCAATGCGAAATTCTCATACTCCTACAACCAACTCCAAGCATTTTCCCATACATTGACTTAATGGGACTAGCCGCAATCATAAAAATCCGGAGACGTAGATTTTGCAACCATTAGAAAAGGACATTTACTGAGTTATTATTCCAAACCGGCTTGTTTGTCCTTGATGACCTTTATGGTGACCAATGATGGGTGAGCATGATGACTCTTCATAATGGGTGACTCGACTTTGACAATAGACATAGCAGTTTCGAAATCTTGTAAAGTCGCTTCGCTCCTATGCTGCTTCGCAGCAGTTCGCAGCAGTTATTGTTAGAAACAATACACTATAGTTACATGTGCAAACAAACTCGCTTCACTCGTTCGTGGAGACTCGCAACACTGAACCACCAGATTAATATCCTCCTGCACATAATCCACAGGTCGCAACGTACAAACCACCCATAAACCACTCTACATTTCATATCCAAGAGACGTAAATGCCAGGAGAAAGACAGATATGGACTTTCAATGAGTTTCTCTATTGAAGGTATATACAAGATATTGTTTTACATGGCTATGTACACTTTGAGTAGCTTTTCAGCTTTTATATAGGTATGATTGGCCCTTTAATTAAGCACTGGTTGATTTTACAAATTGCACATCAAGTCAAGGGCAAGCAAGCACATATCAGCTAACCAGCTAGCAAGCTAGCTGGTTGGCTGGTTAACTGGTTGGCTCACACACATACCTCTCCCCCACAGAATAACACCCCACACCATCCACAACAACCCCATCCTCGGCCCCACACCCAAACAAGCCAGAAATAACCTCCTCCTCTCCAGAAACCTCCTCATAGCCTTGCTCGGGATAACTGCATTCGAAAACCATACCCTGCAAACCCGTCACCTCCTTCTTCTGTACTTTAGCCTCAGGTGTAAGCATGTAAAATTCAATGCCATCCCCCAGCTTGGGCACTGCATCCACAGAGAGGACAATACGACTGGCCTTGGCACCCCAACTGCCGCCTCCAGCCACAACCTTGTATGTGAAACATTCGCTTCCTTTGTAAAGTTTGCAAAACACCTCTGTCTCCTTGGAGGCCAAGGACATCAACTTTTCGTTATCCTGGAGGAACCCCGCTGCGGACTTGCCGTTGATGGCCTTGATCACGTTTCCCACGCATTGGGTGATTTGAAGAGGCTGATTGGTGAGCTTGACCAAGTTATCTGTTTGTTTCACATTGGATATACTCATATTATGACTGAGACTGACCTCGGCCAAGGTCTCGCCTGAGTGTTTGAACTTGCTTAAATGGAAGAGGGTAACCAAGTGACCTGTCAGGAACACTGTGTTGGCCAATGGGATGTCGATTTTCTTGTTTGCAAGCTCCAAGGAAAGCTTTGATGGAATGGTTTTCCAATGCTTCTTGGCACTCACCACGTTGATTCCATCGCTAGTGCGAGGCAAAGCATTGATATCATCCCGTTCATCCAACAGTACGGTATCTCTTATGGTGAATTTGCTATCACTCCAAAGCTCACACACCCCATTGCGCTTGGAGTTGGGCATGGTGTCCACCCCGGCCACAAGGACCTGGATCCCCTTTTCATGCGCGGTGATGCTTGATTTGATGACTTGGGTGAGATTCTGGGGAGTGGATAAGAGGATTAGCGAAGCGGCCTTGGATGGGATTTTTAGGTTGAATGATGACGGGTTGAGTGTTGTTCTTAGGATGTTCATTGGGTACGAGCGAACGAACTAACGAACGAGCGAAGCGAGTGAGTGAGTGCGTGAGTGAGTGCGTGAGTGAGTGCGAGAATAAACAGGTACGTGAAAATGAGTATATGAGTACATGTATTGATTTATGTTTAATATGTAGTAAGAGATGTAGTATATAGTAAGAGATGTAGAATAATCATTCATCCTTCATAATCAAATACTTGAACAAACTAAATCTTCATACTCACATCCGTTGAATTGCCAGTCCTGAACACTTTGAAACTACACCCATATATCATATGCACTATGCTTAAACCTAATAATCCCTTCAATTCATTATAAAAAGGTGAGTCTCTGATGATGAGTTTCTTGGAGTATGGTTTACAAGCTAATTATTTTGGATAGCCTGATGATTCTTAACTGAACCTCTTGGGTATGGGCTTTGCAGATCAAGTATTTGCCACTCATTCACGCACTCTGCAGAAGAACATAATCATAATGAATGTAAAGACAAAAATAAGAGGTCGTACCCGGATTCGAACCGGGGTTGTTCGGATCAAAACCGAAAGTGATAACCACTACACTATACAACCATTTTCGAGAAATCAAAATGGGGTCTATTTCATCCGTACACGCTGACAGCTTGTAAGTGAGTGCGAGTGCGTGCGAGTGCGTGCGAGTGAGATTGAGAGTGCGAGAGCTAGTAGCGAATACTTTGATTTGAAAGAGCGAACCAAGCGAGTGAGTAGCCAATTTTTTGATCAAAGAGTACCCTTCAATGCTATATTCCATCTTTGATATTATACAAATGATTATTTCAATCACATATCATCCAATGACATGGCTACTCCAAATTAATCTATGACAAGGCAATTAAAAAACGTGTATACCAGCACCATCAGCATGACACCTGAATACGTGATATTAGCCAAATCAGTCAACCAAATGGTATGGGATAGTTTTTTACCCTCACAAAACAGGCTCAATCAAGCTGTTAGAGTTTATCTAGAGAGCACATTTATACTTTCTGACAGCTGATTACAAACCTAACCGGAGCTATCTAGATAAATCCCCACCTAATAACTTACACCACTTGTCCTTGATTGTGCCTTATACCGCTAACAATACACGGTATAACTGGCTGCTTATTCAAAACCTACATGAGTGAGTGAGTGAGTGAGTGAGTGAGTGCGACTGAGTGCGACTGATTTTCGGTACGGGCAGCAGGCTCCTAAGCTGCTTCGCAGTAGTCGACAAATAGCTTCGCAGAAGTTGATAAAGTCGATTGGCTCTCAAGCTGCTTCGCACAGTTGACAAAGTCGCTTCGCTCCTAAGCTGCTTCGCAGCAGTTCGCAGCAGTTCGCAACAGTTCGCATTTCCTCTACATTGAATCAAAATCTACTTTGTAGTAGCATATAAATTAAAGTGGGACTTTGACAAGCTAAATTAAACAAACTAGTTAACAAAGTCAACCATGGTACCAGTGAGAATTCCATTGCAAAACATGTTGCATGTAGTATTGTAACTTACAAAAGTAAGGCGACGGCGGCAGCAGCAGCAAATCCATACTTGACAGTGTTGGCACTGTTTTCAGAATGTTCTGGAACAACAGTTGGGTGGACTGGAACTTCGCTAGTGCCTGTTGGCATTGGAATGGTGGTTGGAATTTCAGTACACTTGTCATCCTCACAGTGTGTGATGGTCACAACAGTGTGCTTGGTGTTGGTGGTGGTAGTGGTTGAATTACAAGGCACTGGCATGGTGGTTGGGATTTCAGTACACAAGTCATCTTCACAATGAGTAATGGTCAAAACAGTGTGCTTGGTGTTGGTGACGGTAGTGTTGGACCAGGCTAAAATAGATCCAGTTGGAAGGAAGTCAGCTGGTGCTTCAGAAATGGTGGCAGTTTCGTCAGCAATAACGAAGTTAACGATAGCGACAAAGACAAGGTTGGAGAATAACATTTTAATAAAGAGAGTGAATAAGTTGGTTTTGATTTAATGATTAAACTTGATACATTTGCCAACTCTTTATATACTTTACATCTATGCTACAGATTGCAATTGCCATCAACGTATGTTTGGATAAATATTACACAAAACACGAAGGTGGCAGGTTTCCGGGGGCTGCAAACCGGACATAAACCCGCGATGATTATAGGCAAGAAAAAGTGGAAGTATGAGTCTCAACCAAGATATATTAATAGAGATGGAGGTTTAATAAATAGTAATGAACAGTGTGAGTGATCATACGGATTGGTTGCTAATACAGAGATGTCAAAAAACTTTTAAACCAACCATATAAACTAGTTGTATAAACCAACGGTGCACTCTAAAGTGATCCAAGTGATCACAATAAGTTTATTTTTACACCCATTTCATCACCTGGATTGTTTTGAAAAGTTTGCAATTTTACTTTGCCGAGGCCAAGGTGAAATCAATCGAGTGAGCAAGTGTTTATGATTGATATTGCTATGATATTATTGCTACGATATTGTTGCTTTTACTGTTATGAATTTATTTGAAACAAATTGCTATGCTCTAATCTCTTGTTTATTACTATGATATTATTTCACTATGTAAGGTCATATCTCTTGATATCACTATGATATTATTTCATAATGCTATGATCTAATCACTATGATTTTATTGCTATGGTCATATCTCTTGATTTTATTGTTATGGTGTTATCTCTATGATTTGAACAAAATTTTGTAAAATTTCATAATATATGAATTCTTCAATGGTTTTTAACTATGTGAGTGTTTGATGTCATCTTGAAAGTAACAGCATGTCACTGGTTATCATTCGTTCAGCTGGCTCAGTACAAGTGGATTTCTAGAAAATTCGAAAAGGGCGTGTGGTCTAGTGGTATGATTCTCGCTTTGGGTGCGAGAGGCCCTGGGTTCAATTCCCAGTATGCCCCTATTTTTGTTACGATCAAACAAGCGAGTGAGTGAGTAGCGAAAATCGTCACTTACAGCTCAATTCGAGTGAGCGCTACCAAATAAAGCTCCACTGTGTTAAAGCTGTAGCTTCCCTGGCTAAATTGTAATAATTTTCCCGATGAATCTATGAGTTCTGTTCAACCAATAATAACAACGGCTTTTATTTATATACCTAAATAAATCACAACTAATGCTAATCTCGCTTTAATCACCAGGATTGGTTATCCACACTGACCAGAATCCTAGACCCCAAATTAGTTGCAATCTGATAATCGTATCCTTGGAATGTATGTCCCACTTTGAATACTCAAAGTCTTTTGGGATCCAAATCTTTTTTATAGCTAATTTTCCATTAACTTTATAGGGATTATCTCCTTGTTGAAATCTTACTGTTATCATGGTTTGAATCAGCTGTCAGGGGAACCATATAGGGTGAGTCAAAAGAGCGCAGTTTAATACGATACGTTAAGCGTATGAAAACAGAACGATCGAACAAGCGAACAAGCGAAGCGAGTGAGTGAGTGAGTGAGTGAGTGAGTGAGTGAGTGAGTGAGTGAGTGAGTTCGCCTGGGGTTGGTATAAACCTGCACATCAATTTTCACGAATGTGCCTCACGAACGTCCCTCACGAACCTGCCTCTCTACTCGTTCATATTTAAAGAGTTCGATACTCACAAACGTCCCTCGCTCCTCGTTCGTGTTTAAAGAGTTCGATAGTCACAAACGTACCTCACTCCTCGTTTGTATTTTCATTAGCAAATACCAAAGAATCTCAGATGGATGTAACTAACAAAGAATTTTAGATGGATTCAACCACCAAAGAATCTTATATTTCTTTCTTTACAAACACTTCCTCACTCAGTTCTCAATGAATCTTTTCCAGTTCTAAACATTTTCTGAGATTTGTATTTTATAACATTATCCAATTCTTACCAATGTAATATCTTTCATCTTGAAAACCAATATCACCACCTCATTGACAAAGTTGAAATCTTTGACATGATTAGATTGTGAAAACTAGTAAAGTCAAGTACGATTTTTTGAATACGATACAGCTGATTATAATAAGGTGAAACTAAACCATTAGAAAAATAACAATGCTTTATTTCAACTTGTATTTGCTATGGGCCTAGAGAATAGAGGTTTGATTAACTAAGATTAATGAACGAGCAAACGAGCGAAGCGAGTTTGTCAGGGAGTGGGTGAGTGGGTGAGTGGGCGAGTGGGTGAGTGGGTGAGTGGGTGAGTGGTTGAGTGAGTGGGTGAGTGGGTGAGTGGGTGAGTGAGTGAGTGCGAGTGACTGAGAGTACGAGTGAGTTCGGGTGCGAGTGAGCGTGAATGAGTGAGAGTAATCGACTATATCGGGAAATATGGAACTGATGGTTAAGACGAAAGGAAAAGTAGGAGCAAACACAAACTACTGGTGTATATAGCAATACAATAGGGTGAGATTTTGGGCAACAAAAGTATGTTAGACAACCAAATAGAGGATGAGATGTAGTGTATTACGCAAGTGTCAAACTAAGGGAGCATCCGATTTAATTTGCGGCATTCTTTGGGTTGGTAATTTGTAGAAGAAAGGTGAGAATGAGGCGATATGTGAGAACGAGGCGATATGTGAGAATGAGACGAAATGGCTGTCTACAAGACATTTGAGACTTTACTCTAACAGTAGCACAACAGATTAATCTGTACACCATGATGAGTTTTTCACGTCCAAGGACATTTATCATTACACATCTAACCTCTAAAGACAACGTTAATAATTCTTTATTTGTTTGTAGTGGAACTCGCAAAGCACAAGTTTATTCATATAAATTAGTGATGGATTTATAAAATCATATTCAGCGTTAGTCACCACTTGCTTTGATTGAATCGGGTAACGAATAGTGCTGCGAAGCAGTACTATGAGTGCTTGATACTCACGCACTCACTAACTCACTCATTTTCGCTTCTCACTCGCCCACTCACGAACTCGCTTTGATCGTATCGGGTAACGAATAGTGCTGCGAAGCAGTACTATGAGTGCTTGATACTCACGCATTCACTTACTCACTCATTTTCGCTACTCACTCGCTCACTCACTCACTTTGTTGGTTCAAACTCCCTCCCTCACTCACTCGCTTCGCTATTCTCTCGCTCACACACTCACTTTGTTGGTTCAAACTCCCTCCCTCACTCACTCGCTTCGCTCGTTTGTAATTACGGTCAACTTTTGGAAGTGGCATGAAATGACATGAAATAATATGGGCCGAGCCGGAACGATTGGTCTGGTTTAGGTGGGCAGCGAACTTTTGCAACTTCGGAACTGGCACTGTTTGAGATTGATTTGCTGAATTTGGTATCAATACCAGTGTGTAGTTACAATTGATGAAAGCCGCTTGGGACATGACAACATTTCGTAAGAGCTTGACCGTTAGCACGGTTCAAATAGTGTATAAATTATAGAGGTGAAATCATCATATTCAGATCAAATGTATTGAAATATAGAAAAGATCATGGAGATTGTATTCAGATCATAGCAATTGATTGAGAATCGACAAATCATAGCAATGAGTTGAGTGAGCCCCCTCCTTTGAAAGGAACTTTGTTCCAGAAGCAACACATATAGAATAAAGAGGTGTATGTTGATTGAATATCAAAAAGATTTCTCACATGGCCCTTTCTTACATTATCTATCACAATATACTCACGAACGAACGAACGAACGAACGAACGAACGAACGAACTAACGAACGAACGAACGCACTCACTCACTCGTTTAGTTCAATATTTATGATATTGCCTCGCCCATTTGTGATGGCGAGTAACTAAATGAGTGAGTGTGATTGAGTGCGAGATTGAGTAATTGAGTGATTGAGTGCGAGATTGAGTAATTGAGTGATTGAGTGCGAGATTGAGTAATTGAGTGATTGAGTGCGAGATTGAGTAATTGAGTGATTGAGTAGTTCCATTATGGCGGTACGGATCTTTTGAGGTTAGTTGCTGAATCTGCTGAATTTGCTGAATTTGCTGAAATGGAACCAACCCAAATGCTATTACTCAAGGAGTTCCCCACACGACTGCCTTACCTCGCATTAGAAGACACTTCTGCGATAACACTATCGTGAGTTGTCAACGAGCCAGGAGTACCACTGATAGTACACCAAGCACTTATCACTTCCATGAGTTCGTTTCCATACGAATTCGCTACTCACTGCTCGTTTTATCAACTATGAAGATTCTTGACTGCTTGAATGGGTTTTAGAGGTTGGTTCCATTTTACTATCATCAGTTTGGTTTAATAAAAATACTATAATATACATCTATAACAATTTCTGTGTGTTTCGTTCATTTGAAACCAGCTAGGGAACCTTCACGTCACGTCTTTTATAACCAGCCTCACCACCTTTAACTCTTGAGTATATATTCAACATCGATTTCCTGAAATAGCAGTCTTTATTGGATCAAACCTCAATAGTACGAGCTTGACCCTTTTCCATATGTCAAGTACGACCAAACAAGTGGAGCGAGTGAGGCGAAATCTTTACATTTGAGCTCAATACGACCGAACAAGTGGAGAGTAGCGAAATCTTTAGCTCAATACAACATTAAGAACCTCGCTATCATTCAAGATATGAATTATTTTTAAATCAATGAATTCTCACTCATTCGTTCGTTCGCATTCAAATTAGAGAATTCTCACGAACGAGCGAACGAGCGCACCTACTCACAATCTCACAATCTCACGCACGTACTCACGATCTCACGCACAATCTCACTCACTCGTCCACGCACGTACTCACTCCCTTCACTCATTCCTTTCACTCACTCACTTCGCTCGTTCGTTTCTACACATTTACGGTTGATTTTTTTTGAATATATACCCTACTCAACCTGCTCTATCGATCTCTTTTGTGGAACACTCTGACCCAACTCTTGTTCCTTCTTTTGGTTATTCTCCTCCTGCTTAACCTCATCTTGCTCCTTCTCTTGTTCCTTCTCCTCCTTAGCCTCAGCCTCCTTCTCTTGTTCAATCATTGGAGTCACCTTTTCAGAAAACTTACTCATTTCATCCCTAACATCAATTTCACCCTTTTCACTATCCAAAACCAATTTCAAAACTGGCCCCCATATTCTTTCATCTTGTTCGAAATCTTTAAGATCAAACACATTCTTACCCAATTTCCATTCCGATTGGCATGTTCTTTCCAATTCCACCATGTAAGCCGAGGATTGCATTGCTCTACCAATGTCGCTAATCAAGCTACGAATATACGTTCCTGAAGACACGTCACATGACAAGTGCATCATAGGTAATTTGTCAGGTAAGTCACCTTCAAGGGCAATTGGTTTAAGGGGTTCATCCTCCCCCTCCTTCTTTCCGACCTTTTCCAAGTATTGTGTAGAAAAGTATAATGGGGAATCATTTAAAGTGGGGTTGTTTGATAAACCATGTTCTTTAGGGTTACCATCTTCATCCAATACACTCTTTAATGTTTCGAATTCATGATTGGTCAGAAGTGAATCTTGGCTATGTACAATGATACTCTTTACTGAAACCTCTCTGGCTTTGATGCTTTTTGGTAAGGGGATCCCCTTACGAGCATAGTCATATAATGGCATTCCGTTCATCTTTAATGCTGAAAAAATCGGAGGGGTTTGTTTGATGTCTCCGGTAAACTTTTGACAAGCTTCTTCAATCATTTCTTTAGTAATATGTGAGATTTGATTGCGACAGAGAATCTCACCTTCTGAATCACCAGTGGTTGTGGAAATCCCCAATAAAGCCTTGGTCCGGTACTGCTTGGTACATCCAGTCAAATAGTATTGTAACTTCTTTGTACCTAAACCAACTCCAATCACTAGAATTCCACTAGCTAATGGATCCAAAGTACCACCATGACCGATTTTTACCTTTAATCGGCGAACTTTCCCTTCGATGCGTTGTTGGCTCATCTTCTTGTCTGTTCCGAGATCATACCGCATTTTCTCCTTGGCCTTCTGAAGGTCCCTCTCAAAGACTTGGGAACGTGAAAAGAGTTCCTGAAGATCAAGTACGATTTTGGATGAGGATACCCCGCTGGGCTTGTATACTGCGAATACTCCGTCCATTAGTTTTGGGGTGAACTTGAATAGGCGCATAAAAATGCGACAGAACGAGCACGACTGAACGAGCAACGACTGAACGAGCGAAGCGAGTGAAGGAGTTAAGCGAGTGAAGGAGATAATCACTGAGCGAGCAACAACTGAACGAGCGAAGCGAGTGAAGGAGTTGCCAGCTGATTTAACTCTTATTAACTTGCTGAAAACCTTGGTAACTTGCTAAACTCTTATTGCTCATTAAACACTGAGAGTACTGATAATAAACAATGATTGAAACTGTCACTTTTCAATTACTCAGTCATCGTCTCAGCACTACTCAGTCATCGTACAACTCGTAGCACTGCTTCGCAACAAACGAACGAACGAGCGAAGCGAGTGAGTGAGGGAGTGCGTGAGCGAGTAAGTGAGTGAGTAAGTGAGTGCGTGAGTGAGTGCGAGATTGAGTTCGTGAGTGAGATAGTGAGTGAGTGAGTGCGAGTGGGTCAGTGAGTGATTGAGTGAGTGAGTAGTGAAAATGAAGTCATTTGTTCGTTCGTTCATTCATTCGTTCGTTCGTTCGTTCATTCGTTCGTTCATTCGTTCGTTCATTCGTTCGTTCATTCGCTCGTTCCTGAGTAATTGGCTAGGTTAGTTGATACACCTAATGGTAAAACTAGAGCTATTCACACACCAAGATTAACCCCATGGATCCAAAGTTTCTACGTTTGTGAAAAGTAAAGTGATTTAAAATTTGAAACTGTCACTTTTCAATTACTCAATCATCGTACAACTCGTAGCACTGCTTCTCATCACTACTCGTCGTTTGGTTTGTAGGCTAACTTTTGGCGATTTTGATGCCGTCAAGGTGGTTGCCATTACTAAAAGTAATGGATTATGTAATAGCAAATTACAATCCATACTTTACATTCATATGACTTTATCAATAAAACTAACCTCCATTGCCCTTTGAAACGAGGATAATATATATTTGGCTGCGAATTTTTATGTATACTACTTTTGATTCAATACAATTTCTGTAATTTGAAGAAGGTGCAGGATTCACCCAAACGGTCAGACTGATACATCCAAACGGTCCAACGGACACTGAAACCACAACCTCACTCACGAACGAACGAACGAATTCATTTTCACCACTCACTCACTCAATCACTCTATCTCGCACTCACTCACACTCACGAACGCACTCGCACTCACGAACGAACTCAATCACTTTGTGTTTCGCTACTCACGAACTCACGAACGAACTCACGAACGAGCTAGCTTTGCTCGTTCGTTGAATACACTTTGATGTGCCACTTTAATCAAAATCTTTTATTCTTTTAATCAATCTCCTGGAAACAAACACTCTCCACCCATTCCGATTCCACCTGCAACTCTTCTCTTCTGCTTATATGGCCACATATCCCATTTCAAACCAATCTGGAATTCTCCAAATAGAAGGTTCACAGTTGCCAAGTTATATTTAGCTCCAGCTATCCCATTTCAACTCAGGATCCAAGAATCATGCCAATGCGATCAAAGCCCAAAATATCCGCACTGGGTGTAGTTTATTCAACTTGAGACATCTGACATGCGAGTACTTGTACTTTGCACCATGTTCGTGTTCTTAAAATTAGAACCATGTTTGTCCTCCTCAAACTGTCCGTTTTTAAATAACCACTCACTTTACTCAACTTTAGTCTGTTCAATTACAATAGTTATTCTATGCGCTACGTTATCAAATGTTGTACAGCAAGCCCAGTTTGCCTATTAAATTTAACTTATAATAAGATGCTCACTAAACCTTTTATTCAGTTTCTCATGTACAATGTTGATACCAAAATCGGTTAAATTCAGCTGGAGCTGCTGAATGTGTTGAATCCGCCGAGTTTGCCGAGTTTGCCGAGTTTACCGAGCTTGCTGAATGTGCCGAGTTTGATGAATTTGATGAATTTGCTTAACCTACTTGAGCGAGCGAGTGAGTGAGTGCGACCGATTGAGTGCGTGAGTGAGTGCCACTGATTGAGTGCGTGAGTGCGACTGATTGAGTGCAACTGAGTGAGTACGACTGAGTGCGACTGAGTGAGTACGACTGAGTGCGACTGAGTGAGTGCGACTGAGTGCGAATCTTTGAGGTAACAAGTTATTTGAATGATATTAGCCCTTCAAGCGCTCTGTAGCTCTTCAAGCTCTGTGAAAACGACTTGACATAATATATGATTACAAACATTTTTGATTTCGTATTTTCAGATTGTAAACCTCATTAGTACTACATCCCGCAACTCATATCACTAAAGATCATAATCTTGCTTGATACTAATCTTGCCCATCTTACTCATACTGTACAATAATCTTACCCTTGATATTGCTCAGAAAATCTGCTTCACAGTATGTCTATTATAGCGCTGAGGTGATATACACCTCTGGCATACCCCCAGGGTACACCCCTATTGGTGGCTACTCCCGACGGTCAACCAACGATATCACTACAAATATTCAATTAAAAGTTATTAATAATACATATGTTGATCTTTGGTATTGGCAGTTTCGGTAATGTGTGTCTTGGTTTGACAAGAAATATATGACAATGAATAATGAGAACTCCGAGTTGTCGTTCTCATTCTGAGAACTCATGCTGAGCTCTCTGAGCTCTCTGAATCCTTCTTTGGACTTGGAATCTCAAAATCAAGTGAAAGATATCCCGATCTCCTCAAAGAAATCATACGCACCAGTCTCCCCTTATACCTCTTGTTAAACTCATCAATATACTCCTCCACTTGGCCAAGTGCCCTCTTGCAGTGAGACAGATATATATACTTGCACCAAACATTCAGGTAAATACCCACCGTCACCATATCGAGCGCACCCTCTACAATGTTTTCAATGCGTTCTGGGTCAAAGGCTGCCCTTAGGAGCTCATTGATTCGGGTGACGGCCGTTGTGAACTCGGATGAGGAGAGTAAGTCGGGCACCAATGGGGTCATGGAGGTGACTCCATAACCTTCCCCACGTACAATCCCATGCACTGCAAACTTGTCGTGATCTCCGGTGAGTGCTGCAGGCTCATTTCCGGGCACGTATGTAGAGAACTGAGGGATCAAGTCTGTGAATTGTAGGGTATGATATATTCGTGGGACTCGTACGATCCGTGTGGAATGGTATTCAGCCAGGTTCTTGGCCACGTATACGTTGGGGAAATGGTTGATGACTAAGGAGGGTGCAGCCGTGGTGATCAGCTCTACAGACTTTTTGGTTGAGGATGCCGAGAGGCATGATGCGTCGTTGGAGCTGTACTCTTTGACCAAGTATTCATGGTAGTTGAAGAAGTGGACTTTGTTGTCTGAGCGGAGAGTGTGGGTGTCTTGGTCCATAGTAATCAAACAAACTGCGAAGCGGTTTGTTTGTTTGTGAGGGAGTTTTTTGTGAGGGAGATCTTGAGCGAGTTCACTATTTTGCGAGGCAGCTCGCTATTTTGCGAGAGAGCCCACTATTTTTGAGGGAGATCCTTTTGGGGAGCTCGCTATTTTGCGAGAGAGCTCACTATTTTTGATGAGATCTTTTTGAGGGAGTTCATTATTTTGCGAGAGAGCTCACTATTTTTGAGGGTTACTCTTTTGCGAGGGAGTTTGCCATTTTCAGCATACTTGAGATTTCCTTTGCCCTTTTCCCTTTACTGTTCAAGACCTTTTGTAAACTTTAGCTTGCTAATAGAGCAAAGTCTGCTGTGTATCTTCTCTCTTGGTACGCCCACAACGTACTCTTGCACATTTCTCGTACTCTTATACATTTCTTATTACACCTCACTTAATGCTGCCAATCCCTCAATTTATATAAAGGTATGTAGATTGCCACATTTCAATAGATACTCCTCAGATTGCGGGAGTGTATGTGCGAGGAGCGAAGTATATGGTGGATATTTGGCTGTTGCACGAGCGTACATGACCAAGTGAGTTTGACACTACTGCTGCGAAGCAGCATTACGAGCGAAGCAGCATTCCGAGCGAAGCAGCATTACGAGCGAAGAAGCATTACGAGCGAAGCGAGTTTGATAGTATATTACGCAGGCTTGATACTTGAGATCTATTAGCTGCGAAGCAGCATTACGAGCGAAGCGAGTTTTATAGTATATCACCAAGCAAGCTTGATACTTGAGATACATTAGCTGCGAAGCAGCATTACGAGCGAAGCGAGTTTGATAGTTTATTACCAAGTGAGTCTGACACTACATCTGCTGCGAAGCAGCATTACGAGCGAAGCGAGTTTGATAGTATATCACCAAGCAAGCTTGATACTTGAGATACATTAGCTGCGAAGCAGCATTACGAGCGAAGCGAGTTTGATAGTATATGCAATTTATACTTGAGATACATTAGCTGCGAAGCAGCATACCTGCCAAACAGTTTGTCCATACATACTTGTCTTTCATCATTTCATCAGATACACCAGACTTGTCATTTCCTTTGCAAACTTGATCAACATGATAAAGCTCATTTTCAATCAACCAGTTCAATGTGCTCTGATTATAAATCAACAGTACATCTTCATTTCAGCAAAAACTAGAGGTGACTGCTTGGTGAGAAATCTGAACGAGCGAGTGAGTGAGTGAGTGGTGAATTTTGACTGAACGAGCGAACAAAGCGAGTGAGTGAGTGGTCATTTTGACTGAACGAGCGAACAAAGCGAGTGAGTGAGTAGTTATTTTGACTGAAAGAACATCTAACTCACTCACTCACTCACAGTTCGAGAATCACTCATTCACGAACTCACTCGCTTCGCTCGTTCGTTCTATTATGGTTTGCTAAATGCATGCTTACACCCATTTGCTTTTGCCTAGAAAATGTCATATGTCTCAAAAACCATCCTTATAATCATTACAGAATAATATCACTTGCCCCATATACTCACGGCTAACCCCCACGCTGGCTCATGCAAATGTCATCTGATAGCAAGACGCACATAACGTTTCACAGAATTAAACAATCCAGACAATCAAGACAATCAAGACAATCCAAAAAAATTCTTGAAACTATGCAACAATCAACCAAGGTTGGATAATATCAAGAAACGTAATTGTGCAGCCACTACCCTGAAATGCAAATTTCAGACAATACGAACAATTGGTTAGTTTACCCTGTGATTTTAATTTGTGGGGTTATCTATAGTGATGGTTTTGGTGGTGGTGGTGGTTTTGGTGGTGGTGGTGGTGGTTTGGGTATTGGTATTGGTTTGGGTATTGGTATTGGTTGAGTTGATTATTTGGTCATCCAGATCAACTTGGTGGTGTGGTCATATCTCGTCAACCTGGTGGTGTGGTCATATCTCGTCAACTTGATGGTCATGTCTCGTCAACTCTATGGTCTAATCATCCATATCAACTGGTCATATCTCGTCAACTTGTTCATTACAGGGTTCAATAATATTCACAAATTATCCAATTGTCTAAACCAAATATCACACAATGGAAATCGTGTAATATTTTTTGGCCTTTACAAACCAATCAGTGCCACTAGCAAATGTCCAGTGACAGCAAATGTTCCGTGCCACTACTAAACCTCTCCTATGCATCTTGGGAGCTGGCGGTATATACCCAAGGGCTCACATAATGGGACAAACTTTGAAACAATCACTACACTAGGATTTCTAACAATCGTTACACTAGGATTTCTATATGTAACAATCAATACACGAGTGTTCATCTTGATGACAATCATTACACTAGGATTCCTCTATGTAACTATCATTCCTCAATTTGTCTTCATCTTCGTCGTCGTCTTCATCATCGTCTTCGTCTTCGTCTCAGTCAATTTAAGTGGTCCAGCATATGTATTAAATTTAGATGGTTGTGAGTGAACATCTGAAGGAAGATTCCTCGATATTTGCCATGACAAAACTCTCTACATAAGCCCAGTGAGCTTCTTAAGGAATATACAACTCAACGTTCATACAATTTAACGTTTACACATCAAGCTTATACAAGTAGATTCTTCAATCAAACAACCAAGAGAGAGGACCATATTATGCAGTTTGTCTATCCTTCCAAAAACGGAACTTTTAGACTTTGGGGCTTGGTATTATGAGCGCCTTGGGAAGCACACCCATAAGGAGGCCCAATTAGGGGGCCCAATCAAGGGGCCAATTCGGGGTGCTCACAACATTTTGGTCTGTTGCTGAATTTACTGTTCTGGTTATCCCTGCAATAGTTGGCTTGATAGGTCAAGTATCAAGTGAATATGATGTTGTGATGCTGAGCACCAGTGACAACTCACCCAAACATCACATATTAATAACATATAATACATAGCAATATACAACATCACAGGACAATATACATCATCACGGAACAATAATCCACCTGATATTGATTAGTCAAGCACAAAACTCCAAGGAGCCTTGATGTCAGACTAGGCATAAAAAAATATGCACAGGAACATTTATTGGCTGTCAACTTTGGCATTAGTGTGCGCCTGAAACAGCGACATTTCTCAATGAGCCGTACCAAAGTTTAAGTTAGTGTGGAGGTTTGAAGGTATTGTTTGAGTTAAGAATAGAAGTTTATCGTGAGTAGTTTATCGTAAAGTTTATCGTGAGGTTTGTTGTAGTGTGAGGTTTGTTGTAGTTTATCATAAAGTTTATTGTCAATGCTTGTCTATTGTTGCCAAGTTTTCGTTTCTCGTTTATATAAAGCTTATTCTATAGTTTGGGAGTGTATATACCTCGGGACCATTAATCAACTAGACCATTAACTTGGCCAGTAAGGGATTGGGAGCACTAGGGTGGAATTTAGGATAGGAGCACAGGCATGGACAACCATAATATATTTGTATTGCTAGCCATCAACCTTCATGTGAACGAGCGAAGCGAGTTTGTCAGTGAGTGAGTGAGTGAGTGAGTGAATGAGTGAGTGAATGAGTGAGTGAATGAGTGAGTGAATGAGTGAGTGAGTGGGTGAGTAAATGAGTGAGTGAGTGGGTGAGTATACCAAGCACTCATAGTACTGCTTCACAGCACTATTCGTTCGTTCGTGAGTGTACCAAGCACTCATAGTACTGCTTCGCAGCACTATTCGCAGCACTATTCGCAGCACTATTCCTTTCAATTCTTGTCATTTCAATATCATTTCAATAGTTTGCAATATCAGCATATCATGTAGCCATTATCATAATCAACTAATCAAAGAATCTGTTAGCGGTATATAGTTGTATATAGTTGTATATAGTTGCTACCTGGTAAGCTGCAACAATATAAGGAGCTTAGTAAGTAGGTTTAGGCTGAATGGGGGTGAAACAAGCGAACGAGCGAACGAGCGAAGTGAGTGAGTGAGTGAGTGTACCAAGCACTCATAGTACTGCTTCGCAGCACTATTCGCAGTATTCGCAGCTGGGTTTGATACCTCGGAATCGAGTGAGCGTGGTAAAAAGACATTGCAGCATTTTTGATGCCCTTTGGTTGGCATCCTATTCAAATGCAAGGATTGCAATTGTTAGCTTTACAAAAAATAGGATTCCCCTGGACCAAAAAACAGCCATCATGAAGTCATAGGTTACAAGTGTAGTTTTACCATTTAGTTGAGCTGTGATGATATAGAGTTTTCTTCTATTCAATCTTTCTTTCGAGAACAGGTTCCCCATCAACTAAAGGTGGCAAAGATGAATAGGATTTTCCTATTGATTACTCACGCACGAACGAACGAACGAACGTAATAGCTTTTACACTTATCCAGAATATATGGAAAGTGTGTACACTAACAGGAATTGATTGCAAAAAAAACTGATTTTCACCAAGGGGGGACCCTGGAGAATTTGTTGCAAAAGCATCCAGAATTAGATAAAGAGCATACTGATTATAGTGATACAGACTCAGGGAATCTATTTCACACAGTAAGGACATCTTATCCTTCTGTTTAAAACTTAACATCAAGGCCACGGGATTATGGTGCTGGAGCATTTCTGGAAAGGATTGATTGCGTATATTGAATGATGGGTATTTATGCATTGAGCAAGCGAGAGGTCTCTAGTTGTAAAGGGAAGTTGTGGGAGACTATACGCGGAATCGCACTTTCTTGGCGAAAAACTGTTGCAATTTGCCCAACTCCAAGTCAGTGAAGCGAGCAGCAAAGCGAGTGAGTGCGTGAGTCAGCGTTTGGTTCACGAGTGAGTTCGTAAGTTCAGTTCCATTTAAACATCCAATGAATCTCTTGGTTTGAAAAGCATATGTAATGGAGTGAGGCGACGGACGTTACTACTGCAAAGCAGCACAGGAGCGAACCGACTTACGGGTTGAAGATATGACTGTCTCGAAGCGACTCAAGACGATGTAACTACTGCGAAGTTTACGATACCACTGCTGTGAAAACTCATGAACGAACGGAAGGTACGAAAAAACGAGCGAACTCACCCATTTACCCATTCACTCACTCAGGAAGTTTGTTATAAAAGTACAGCTTGTTGTATCTAGTTTTTCTTTGAATGGAGCATAACAAGCTGGAACATTCGTCAAGGATTGAATATAAATGTATTTATAGTTGAAGCAGAGCTGTTTGTCTCAGGTTGTACGATTATTCCCAGGTTATTATTCCTGGGTTGTACTTGAAATACGCTCATAGTCCTGCTTCGCAGCATATTCGTCACAGGTTGTATCACTCACTCACGAACGAACGAACGAACGAGCGAACGAGCGAACGAACGAACGAGCGAACGAGCGAACGAGCGAACGAGCGAACGAACGAACGAACGAACGAACGAACGAACGAACGAACGAACGAACGAACGAACGAACGAACGAGCGAACGAACGAACGAACGAACGAACGAACGAACGAGCGAACGAACGAACGAACGAGCGAACGAACGAACGAGCGAACGAACGAACGAGCGAACGAACGAACGAGCGAACGAACGAACGAACGAACGAACGAACGCACTCACGAACTCACTCCCTCGCTCGCTCGTTCACTCATTCGTTTAGTGATTATATTCTTACATATTCAAAGTTGGATTGTGCTTAGTATAATAAAAGACCAGTACCGCGATAATGTATACCAAACAGTAAGCTCAGAAAGAGTATGCTTGCAAACTCGCAAACTCTGACTCTTGAAAGAACGTGCGAAGCGAATGAGCTTTTTGTTCCAGTGTGTACGCGAGTGAGTGAGTGAGTGAGTGTACCAAGCACTCATTGTCACCTTCCACAGGCTAATAGGCTAGAATATTATGGGGATTCTCAGACTAATAGCTATTGGGCAGGCTTTATATTCGGTACAGACAATTTATTACGGTATGACAATTCATACCGCTCTTCGCTTCCGCAACTCAATATGTGTGAAACGAGCGAAGCGAGTTTGTTCTCACTCATTCACGCACTCACTCATGCACACACGCACTCACTCATTCAACCGCGCACTCACTCATTCACCCACACACTTATTCACCCACGCACTCACCCACTCACCCAAACACTCATTCACCCACGCACTCACCCACCCACTCACCCACTCATTCACCCACTCACCCACCCACTCACCCATTCACCCACTCACTCGCTTCGCTCGTTCGAGGAGCCACCTAATATCTATAGATAGCTTCACCCCTACATTAATACCGCTTTTCCATTAACCAGGAAGCGCCTATAACTTTATAATGCTAACAGCATAATGTAGCCATTATCATAATCAACTAATCAAAGAATCTCACATTACAAACAATACTCAATCTCATACTCAATCTCAAGTATTGATAGATTTTAGCGAGAATTCAATGAAAAGTAACAAATATGTCCAACCCAAATGACCAACCCACATGACCAAAATAACCAAAATGACCCAAACGAACACTACACGTCCCCTTCCCTATACTTCCCTATCACCAAAACCTCCCATCCTATCATACCGTTATCCCGTATCACCAATCAAATTTACCTTGGGTTGCCCCCACGTGATCACCTAAAGCCCTAACCTCATTCATTTCGTGCACTTACCAAAATATCTTGATATAAATAGAGCAAACCGACGACGATAAACGGCAGAAAAAAAAAGTAAGTACTTTAATGATGAAAACGAGTCTTCGACTCCATTAAACCCAGCTCAGTTGATTTTTGTTAATGATAAAAACGGTTTAATCTGAATAAATGTACTAACAGTAAGGTTACATGAATGTTACATGAATGTTTCTTGGTTATTGGCTGACATCGTAATAGGCTGTAGAAACCAAAATGCCACGTACAGGTGTTTTGGATTGCCAAAAACGCTGGTATAGTGGCCGGCAAATAGATTGCGTCACCATAAGCCCCATTTAATGGTGCGTCCCTTCACCGGGTCAATCAATCATACTGGCGTAATCTCTTGAACGGGCGGTTATCCTGTGCAAAGCCCATGGTAAGTGTTAGATGGTTAAGTTACTCACTTGCCCGTTTATATGTCACGGTGGTACCTCATTTCTGAAAATATGCTACGCCATAGTGAGAAATGTAAGTCATCGGCCTTAACCTCTAAGATATCATCTCTGTGCTGAAACTGTAATGAGCGTGTTCAATCAGTTTCTTATGGTGAAGTGAGCGTGTTCAGCAATGATTTTAGTGAAAGTGAGCGTGTTCTGCGATCATTGGAGCGAAACGTTTCCCTATCGCTCAAAGCTTTTTGCTGATATTTAATGAATCTTCTCGCTATCGCTCAAAGTTTCTGGTGATATTTAACGAATCTTCTCGCTATCGCTCAAAGGTTCTGGTGATATTTAACGAATCTTCTCGCTATCGCTCAAAGGTTCTGGTGATATTTAATGAATCTTCTCGCTATCGCTCAAAGGTTCTGGTGATGTTTAATGAATCTTCTCGCTATCGCTCAACGTTTCTGGTGATATTTAATGAATCTTCTCGCTATCGCTCAAAGGTTCTGGTGATATTTAACGAATCTTCTCGCTATCGCTCAAAGTTTCTGGTGATATTTAATGAATCTTCTCGCTATCGCTCAAAGGTTCTGGTGATGTTTAACGAGTCTTCTCGCTATCGCTCAAAGCTTTTTGGTAGTTTTAGCGAAACTTCTCGCTATCGCTCAAAGTTTCTGGTGATATTTAATGAATCTTCTCGCTATCGCTCGAAGCTTCTTGGTAGTTTTAGCGAAACTTCTCGCTATCGCTCAAAGTTTCTGGTGATGTTTAACGAAACTTCTCGCTATCTCTCAAAGTTTCTGCTGATGTTTAACGAAACTTTTCGCTACCACTCAGTTCTTGCAAATTTTTCACCAATGATCAAACACCTCCTAAAACAATCCCTCCGATTCCAATCCTCCACCCCAAGACCAAACCGAAAACTCTTGGAAATCTCCCGTCAAATCGAATCCACCGCCAACGACACCCAAACCCCATTGGTGGAAAAAGTCAGCATCCTCGAAGAAGGCATTGAATACCTCAGGGAAATTCAATCCGTGGATAAAATCTCAGACAAACAAGTCTACTCATACTTCCAGAGAATCTCCACCAAAGTTCTCGATGACGCCATCACAGGAGACGGCTCCAAGTCCCCCGAGCAGGTTTTGGACGTCTTGGCCCTCAACAAAATCGCCCACAAGTATCATTATACTCTTGTGGCCATCGAAAAACTCAAATCAAAAGATCCAGGCGTGTACACCAGCATCTTACAACTCTGGCTTCAGTATCTTGAGTACTCCAATGCCAACCCCATCCAAGAAAACGCTTTCAAGTCTCGTTTCGTAAAGCATTACGCTTTGGAAGAATTGGCTTACTTTGCATATGTTCAACAGTGTGTGTCTGAGGGCGTTGCCATAGAGCTTTCGCAAGCATCCAAGCTTTTACAGTCCGACTTTATTCCTTCAATCGGTGCTATTCTGAACACTCTTCGTGATCTCCAGCTTGATCAAAAGTATGTTGGTGAGCTTAAGAATATGGCTTCAGTAGCTGGGAAACTCCTGGAGGAGAGCTTGAACCCTAACGGAGCTGTTTTTTATGCCCGTATTGAAAATGCCCGTACTCGTAAGGATTGGCAGAGATTATCCAGGTTATATAAACAAGTTACTGAGCTGAAGGCCAAGCTTAACGAGAACACCTTGATTTTGTTCATGAAGGCATTCAACTATGCTGACCGTCCAAGTGCTGTATTTTCCATCTTCCAAACCATGTTACTGGGTAAACCTAGCCCAGACTCCTGGAATGAAGTTTTACGTGCCTTAGGATCACCAATGTCCAATAACAAAACTGGAAGTAAGGAAGCTCGGATTGGAGGTAGTAAGGAAGCTCGGATTAATCGATTGAATGAAACCATTGCCGCCATGACCGAAGCTGGTATTGAAACCAGTCCACTTCTCCTCGCCACCATCTTAGGTGCATATGCCAACTTGGGCAACTTTACCAAAGTGACCGAAATCTTGGACAACACCAAAGTTAAAGTACTTCCAAAGGCATTGAATAATATCTTACTGGGCTACTTGGTTAATAACCAGATCTCAACTGCAGAGACCTTGTTGAAGGAATACGCTGAGAACAAAAACCTTGTTGCCTCAACCAAGGTGATGAACCAATTCTTGACCCATTACGCTAAAGTTAAAGACTTCAAGGCCGTGGAAGGGATCTTAAAGTACATGAAGGAGAAGTCCATCCAAGAAGACATTGCCACCTTGACTATTGTTGTGGATGTATACTTTCAACTCCATACTGAAAAAGGCTTAACTCCTAATGTTGAACAAATCTTGGCTATTGTCAACTCTTCTGTTAAGCTTACAGATGTATCATATGGTACTCTTATTGATGGATTACGTAAGTCGCGTTCTGGACTTGAGGCAGCACGTCATGTATTTGAAATGGCAGTGAAGAAGCATAAGAATAGTGCCGTATTATATACGGCCATGTTGAAAGGTGAGTTGGAGTATGGACTGTATTCAAGGGCTGTGACTATTTTTAGAAAGTACCTTGATAACATTTCCAATGATACCAGAATCTGGAACTTGATGATTAGCTCCTTGGTTGGAAAGGACCTGGAATTGGCCCTTGCTTATTATACTCGGATGAAGGAGCAGGTTGTACCTAATGAGTTTACCTATTACTTTTTACTCAACCATGCAGAACGGTTTGATAAGAAGGAGATGGTGAAGTTTATGATTGATGAGCTTCAGGGGAAGCGTATTGAGGAGTTGGGTAGTGAAATTCCAAAGATTTTGAGGAGGATTAGTGGGGAGTATGATTTGGGGAGTTTGGTGGCAGTTACGCAGCAGTAACGCAGCAGTAACGCAGCAGTAACGCAGCAGTTACGAAGTAACTGCGTAGTAACTGCGTAGTATTGTGTAAAGGGTGTCAAAGCAAGCACGCAGCAGAACTGCGTAGTAACTGCTTAGTATTGTGTGGAGGGTGTCAAAGCAAGCACGCAGCAGAACTGCGTAGTAACTGCGTTGTATTGTGTAAAGGGTGTCAAAGCAAGCACGCAGCAGAACTGCGTAGTATAGGTTGTCAGGGGTTAGACTTTTGTATATAGGACTTTTAGTCATTGCATGTCGATTATTACGCAACGAGCAAAGCCAAACGGCAAATCCAACGAGCAAAGCGAGTTTGACTTTGATCGTTTGGCGGTTTCTTTAACAAGATTTTATAAATTACTATTCATTGACTGTATTCAGAATACACCTGTTGTATGGTTCTGCATATAAGTGGTACTCGCTCACCCAAGCACTCACTCACGCACTCACTCACTCACGCACTCATTCACTCATTCACGCACTCATTCACTCATTCACTCACGCACTCATTCACGCACTCATTCACTCACTCACTCACGCACTCATTCACTCACTCATTCACTCATCCCCGAGTTTGCTTGAATCTACCGAATTTCCCACTCACTCACTCGCTCACTCGCTCACTTTGTTCGGGATTCACTCACAAACTCGCTTCGCTCGTTTGTTTGATTCCTACTCACACACGTACTCACAGTCAAAGGTATAGTGCAGTGACCCACAAACACCACATGAACTTCTTGTACTTTCAAGCTACTCCATAAACCTCTTTAATTTGTCAACTCAAAACTACATCTATAACCTCAGTAACCCAAGAGTGAAACTAACCTCTAAAGACTTACTGATGGAAATAACCTCTAAATACCCGTACCGCAATAATGGAACCTCGCTCGTTCATTGAGAATTCGCTACTGACTCACGAACACACGAACTCACAAACTCACAAACTCACAAACTCACGAACGAACGAACTCACGAACTCACTCGCTTCGCTCGTTCGCTCGTTCGCTACCGTAATAATGGAACAACCATCTGCACTGGTATTACCGCAATATTGGAACGAACGAGCGAGCAAACTCAATTTGTCTAGATCATCTGCTGTACTGCGTTCGATATTGCACAAATGTAACGTATCTTTTGATTGGTTCGTCGTTCAAGGGCACTTTTAATCCAAAAATAGGTTTGCACCTACACATGAATTGTTTATTTGGTTGGTTATTCTCATTTACTGAGTGAGAACAAACGAGCGAACAAACGAGCGAAGCGAGTTAGTTCGTTCGTGTCTACGTGAGTTAGCTCAAACGAGTGAGATTTTTGTGGTTGAGTGAGTAACGAAAACAAACAAACTCGCTTCGCTCGTTCGTTCGCTCGTTCGTTCGCTCTTTCGTTCGCTCGTTCGTGAGTCATGTTTGACCAAACACACCTAACTTACTGAACGTTAATCTCGCCTCGCTCGCGAGATTGATATCCATCACGTTGAGAATCACCCAATTTTAATCTTTATTTGAATTGGTTGTTGATTTGACACACTCACTCACTCACGAACTCACGCACACAGTCACACACTCATTTACGCACTCACGAACTCACGAACTCACGAACTCACGAACTCACGAACTCACGAACTCACGAACTCACGAACTCACGAACTCACGAACTCACGAACTCACGAACTCACGAACTCACGAACTCACGAACTCACGAACTCACGAACTCACGAACGAGCGTTCGCTCGTTCGTTCTTTCGTTCGTTCGCTCGTTCTAGGAATGTACATTCCTCAGGTGCTCTTGGAGTCTGGTGAATTTTCTCAAGGTCGCTCCCTTTGAATGCTTGGTACTTTTCATGCAACAAACCTCTACAGACTCGTACCCCAATAATATAACTATAGTATTTGCTACTCACTCACGTAATGTAGAGTAATGTAAAGTAAAGTAATGTATAACTTGTATAATACTGAAAAGTATTGTACTACTCATCCAAAGAATTTCTCAGTCAAGATAAGTTAATTAAGAATCTGCCCTGAATAGCTCAATTCTTTAATTCTTTCGCTTAGATATTCTACATTAATCTGTGAAATCAGGTTTAGATTTCCAAGAATTCGCTCAAACGTACTTTACACGCTAAGAATCACACTCACACAATCGAGCGAACGAGCGAACGAGCGAAGCGAGTTTGTGAGTTCGTGAGTTCGTGAGTTCGTGAGTGAAGTTACGAACAAGCGAACGAGCATAAGTTTTCGCTACTCACTCACTCACCCACTCACTCAGCGAAGCCAAACGGCAAAGCCAAACGGTGAAGCCAAACGGTGAAGCCAAACGGCAAAGCCAAACGGCAAAGCCAAACGGCAAAGCCAAACGGTAAAGACAAACGGTGAAGCCAAACGGTAAAGCCAAACGGTGAAGCCAAACATTGGCTCTTTATTCAGAATACACCTCTTGTACGGTTCTGCATACAAATAGTTTTCCACACTCACTCACCACTCACTCACTCACTCACTCACTTTCACGCACTCACTCACTCACTCACTCACTCACTCACTCACAGAAATCTCACTCGTTTGAGCTAACTCACGTAGACACGAACGCATCCTCTTTATCAAGCTATACACTTTAAGGTAGAGTCATGGATCAACCTTTCACAGATGCTGTGGCTCAATAGCTAACCAGTAAAGAGAGCAACTGAATGGTTGGATTGATGGTTGCAGCTAGTAATAAAGCGGTGAATGGACTTTCAATCATATTGGCATTTGGTAAAGACAATTGATATGAGAGAGAGTGGGTGTGCGGGTGTGTGTGTGGGTGTGTGGGTGCGAGTGTGGGTGTGGGTGTGGGTGTATGTGAAATAGTTGAAAAAAACCTATCTTGCAGCCATGATAAAATCTAGAACTCACGAACTCGCTTCGCTCGTTCGTTCGTTCGTTCGTTCGTTCGTTCGTTCGTTCGTTCGCTCGTTCGCATGCCCTTGACATAGTGAGTATATACACTATTCTTTACAAATCAATAAACTTCATTCAGACTTTTATACATCCATTTGCTCCATTAAATGTCTCTAGCCCTGATGCGTAAGCCTGGTTTGATTTTATATAACAAGCTCGACCTTTGCTGCCCCACAGAAAATGAAAGTGAGTGCAAGACTCCAAGACTCCAAGAGTATGAGACACCAAGACACCACAACAAATTGAACTCGGGAAGCGTACCAAACATTCTATGAAATTTTATGGTTAACTGGTGATTCTCTTACTCACACAAGCGAGTGAGTGAGTGAGTGAGTGAGTGAGTAGAACTTTTGAGTGAGAAAACTCGCCTTAATTTATGCCTGTTTATTTAATATAATCTAAACCACCGTTAACTGTTTGGATCGATTGACAGTTTATATGTAGTGAAACTACTGCTTCGCGATAGTATGCGTAATAGCTCATAGCATAAGTGAAGCAAATGATTATTAGATCACTATCAAACAAATATGTAATTGAACGAATGAACGAATGAACGAATGAACGAACGAACGAACGAACGAACGAGCGAACGAGCGAACGAGCGAACGAGCGAACGAACGAACGAACGAGCGAACGAACGAACGAACGAGCGAACGAACGAGCGGACGAACGAGCGAACGAACGAACGCACTGGCTCTCACTCGCACTCTTTCACTCACACGCACCCTTTCACTCACACGGACTCACTCACTCCCACTTCCTCACTCACACTTCCTCACTCCCACTTCCTCACTCCCACTTCCTCACCCACACTTCCTCACACTTCCTCACTACTCGCGTATGTCACCTGAGTGCTCCAACGTACGATTTAATGCCGATATAACCAAACATCAAGCATAATCACAGTCACCAAGTAATACATCTGGATGAGTTCCATTATTTCACTCACTCATTCACTCACTCACTCATTCACTCACTCACTCATTCACTAACTAACTCACATGATCAATCTACAACTCATACTGTCAAGCTCAACCTCATGTCATCTAAACCTGCCATAGCTCAGATTTTTGGCAACATTTTTTGCAACATTTTTTACATACTTTACATTCTTTACAACATTCTTTACAATCAATCATCACCTTTGGTCAAAACGTTATGTTTGTATGAGATATGAGCTCCATCAGGTATCATGAGTCTGTCATTGCCCACTTGACCCATTGACAATGTGCATTGGATTGTTATAAATATCACAATTGGCATAGCGAGAACTAGCTGGATTTAGCGTTGGATTTAGCGTTGGGTCGCAAAATGTTAGTGAGCACTCGCAGAATTTAGCGTGCACTCGCAGAATTTAAGCGTTGGATTTGCAGATTTTAGCGCTGGATACGCAAAATGTTAGCGAGCACTCGCAGAATTTAAGCGTTGCTCTTGAAGAATTTAGCGTTGATCGCAAAATGTTAGTGAGCACTCGCAGAATTTAGTGAGCACTCGCAGAAATCAAGTGTTGTATTGGAAGAATTTAGCGTGCACTCGCAGAATGTTACCGTGCACTCGCAGAATTTATCGCTGATCGCAAATGTTAACGTGCACTCGCAGAATTTAGCGCTGATCGCAAATGTTACCGTGCACTCGCAGAATTTAGTGTGCACTCACAGAATTCAAGTGTTGGATATGCAGAATTTAGCGCTGGATTCGCAAAACGTTAGCGTGGGATCCTCAAAATGTTAGTAATCACTCGCAAATTTTAGCGTTGGTTACCACAACGTGTGGCAAGATTTCTGCTACAATGTTTATGGCACTCCACCATGAGCATTCTTGATCAATCCCAAACAACCCCAACCAATAATTCAAACTCATCACTGCACCATGTGGATCATTACACATTACTCATCAAACATACAATCCACAAACCTTAACCACCAATGAATCTTGGTACTGCATTCAAATTTTCACTCCTTCTTGCGAATCGGATTGAAAAACCTTTTGTGAAAGGATTCTCCTATTGTATCACATTTTCCATCAATATATTTTGGTGACACATGACAAGTAGTTGCCGATTACATGATAGTCATTTGATGAGATTACATGATAGTCATTTGATGAGATTACTTGATAGTCATTTGATGAGATTACTTGATAGTCTTCCTCAGTTTCGGTCTCTCCAGTTTCATCCATCACCTCCCTTTAACTTTCCCGCCAAGATGCTAGTTCCAATTCAACTCTACACACTTCCATACAATTCAAACAATACACTTGTTGGTTGAATTTCATCCCTTTGATGCAAACTTAATTGCTCCATGCGCCTCACGGACATACTCCTTGCCACACCCCATGCCACCCTCCACCAAGTGTACCATCAGGTAAACGATTGGAATACCCGCCACTGCATCAGCCAAATGAAGGCAATTAAAGAAGACGACACTCCAACGCCTATCCAACTTGCTGATCAACCATGCCATGTAGTGCGCTCATGCCTATGACCTTTGCCTTATTGTCTAGCACTTCCAAAAAGGGTAAGTCAACATGAATTATACCACAAACGTCAAGCAACCCAAGGTGCATAAACCCTTTCTTGTGGCTCGAGTGTGGTGAGTGGTTTATTTTGCAAAGTATTATTCTGTAGGTGTGATGAGCGAGAGGTTTTGTTAAGAGTTGTTGATTAGTGTCATTACTTTGATGTCATTACGTTGGTGTATTTGATTAGTGACATCACTTGTGCATTTGACATTTAAGAGGTGCATCAGATTAAATGGTTACATGGTGCATCACTATAGTACATGGTTTTACTATGGTTACATGGTGCATCACATGGTTGGTACTTTACTATGGTTACATGGTTGGTCACATGGTTGATAATTCACTTTGAATGGTACATGGTTGGTACTTACTTTGAATGGTACATGGTTGATACTTCACTTTGAATGGTTACATGATCGGTGCCTTTGAGTGCATTGTTCATTCTCTCTTATTGAACACTTACATGTGCATTCATAATACAGTTAAATGTCTCATATCAGAGGTTGGGTCAAACCTTTCAAAACTACACCTCAACAATACCATTTCATTAGCTTTTCTAGGCTACATCTTTATCCGCATTGATGCACAACTTGGCAAAGAATAAACTCAAAGTTTAGCACAAAAGGCTTATTGTTGGGTTTAGCAGGTATTGTTTTACCGTAGCATAAAAGTAAATGAGTGGGGATACAAATCATGCAACCTGTTAAGAAAGACATTTGTTTGTTCGGGTTAACCTTTAAAGTGACCAGAGAAGCGAGTGACCAGAGAAGCGAGCGACCAGAGAAGCGAGCTAGTGAATGTTAATGTTGGTCAAGTTTTTTTATTCATCACCTATATAAATAGTACACTCAACATATTAAATATACACTTAACATTGATAAACGCTACACCTTGTAGTTTGCCATACGCCTTGTCTCTCGTTTGCAACTTTAACATTGAATGCTCCGTGCATCCGAAAACAGTGATATATTTAATAGGAGGTCTATGGTGTCCCTTATACTGAACCTCCATATGTATTATAAGTATTTTGGGATGTTTAGTATCTAAGCTGTTGATTCGAAAATCAAGTGTATTCTATATAGTATTCAGAGAGTAGTCTGTGTGCACTGAATAGTGAGTGATTGTGTTCACTAACGAACGAGCGAGCGAACGCACTAACTCACACTCGCACGTACTCACGTACTCATCATACAGGACATGACAATATGGACAAATCCCAACGAGCAAAGGGAGTGAGTGAGTGAGTGAGTGAGTGAGTGAGTCGTTCGCTCGTTCGCTCGTTCGCTCGTTCGCTCGTTCGTTCGTTCGCTCGTTCGTTTGTTCGTTCGTTCACTCGTTTGTTCGCTCGTGAATAACTTATAACCAACTAACTCACTCACGCTCTCATTCACTCACGCACTCACTCGCTTCGCTCGTTCGTTCGTTCGTTCGTTCGTTCGCTCGCTCAATACTCAATTTCATCAACAAAATTCCTATACGCATACTTCCATGAGTAATATAAGTCACTTTGAATTATAATTCACTAATCCACGTACAAACTCTCTCACTCAGTTGGTTCGCTCGTTCGTATTAAAAGAATTCGCTACTCACTCAGTTCGTTCGCTCGTTCGTATTAAAAGAATTCGCTACTCACTCAGTTGGTTCGCTCGTTCGTATTAAAAGAATTCGCTACTCACTCACTCGCTTCGCTCGTTCGTATATATTTGCTACTCACTCACTCGCGTCGCTCGTTCGTATATAACTTCTCAATTAATAGTTTGTCTAATGCAAATTGTTCTGGGTGATCATTATTTCTATAATCACTACAAACTCTCTTTAATCTGTTTAATCTATATATCAGATACTGACTGGCGACTTTAGCTAGCGAGTTATGCTGGTTATGCGAGTCCCGTTCGTGAGTATCTAAAACGAGTGAGTGAGTGAGTGAGTGAGTGTTCCAAGCACTCGTAGTAGTGCTTCGCAGCACTATTCGTTCGTAAACAAGTGTGAGTCCGTTCTCCTCTATTACTTTGCTCTTTCGTTTGTATTGAACTCTCATATATGAAAATTTCGCTACTCACTCACAAACCCACTCGCTTCTCTCGTTCGTTCGTTCGAGATATTTCATCCCACAAACTTTATGACATCAAAACATGATACCTAACAGTGTGCGAGAGAGAAATACTGAAAATGAGTAAGTGAGTGAGAGAGTGTTTTAGCTGACTGACTGATTGAATGAGTACGTGAGTCAGTGCTTGAGTGACCGTGCACTCAGAGTACTCGGTCGTTCGTTCTTATTGAATGAGTATGTGAGTCAGTGCTTGAGTAACCGTGCACTCAGAGTACTCGGTCGTTCGTTCTTATTGAATGAGTATGTGAGTCAGTGCTTGAGTAACCGTGCACTCAGAGTACTCGGTCGTTCGTATTGAATTCGCTGCTCACACTTTCAATTCAAAATTCGCAACTCACTCACGCACTCACTCACTCACGCACTCACTCACGCACTCACTCACTCAGGGCACTCACTCGCTTCGCTCGTTCGTGCATATCTTCGTGAGCTCAGTAAGGAGTCCTGTACTATTGGAGGTCAAATCTTATGTAACTATACTATTTCAGACACGAAACATAATCATCAACATTTAACTCGCCACTCACACCACTCTCTCTTCGTATTCAAAGGCATGTTAAGAGAATGTTTGTTAGCTCGAGGATGGAGACGAACGAGCGAAGCGAGTGAGTGAGTAGCGAATCCTTTAATATAAAAGGGTGAACAAGTGAGTGAGTATGAACAAGCGAAAAGTACTACATCAGTGAGCAAAGTACCACATCAGTGAGCAAAGTACCACATCAGTGAGCAAAGTACCAAACCAGTGAACAAGCGAAAAGTACCAAATCAGTGAGTACAACATCTTTTGATCTGATCAACATTGCTACATTCAACTATAACTATAACTGTATTCTTCAACTTTAAACGAGCGGAGCGAGTGAAGCGAATAGGTTAAAGAAAGAAGGAAAGAAAGAAAGAAAGAGTGAGTGAGTGAGTTGATGTTTCAAACTCGCAGTCGCAGTCACAGTTGCACGAACTCACTCACTCGCACGAATTCACTCATTTTCTTCACACTCACTCACGCTCTCATTCACTCACCCTCTCATTCACTCACGCACTCACTCGCTTCGCTCGTCAGTTTATATAGTGCCACATGTAAAGGTGATACCTCAGTCAGAAGTTATACAACAATTTGGTGGCTTTATTATTGTATGAGAAATTTTGAGCCAATATTTGATTACATATGTGAATCGTACTTTTTACTTTAACCAATACACTGGTTGCGCTACGAACGAGCAAAGCGAGTGAGTGGGTGAGTGGGTGAGTGAGTGGGTGAGTGAGTGGGTGAGTGGGTGAGTGAGTGAGTGAGTGGGTGAGTGCGAGTGAGTGACTTTGTTGGTGGATTTTGATGGGGAAATTTGAGCTTAAATCTGTTGCGGTATATAGTTTTATATAGTCACTGCCTGGTAAGCTGCAACGATATAAGGAGCTTAGTACGTAGGTTTAGGCTGAGTGGTTGGGTGAGGCTAACTTTGGTAGGTGAGCTTCTGATACGATGGTTGGGGTAGCTGGTTGGTACAATAGTGGTTCGTATTCTTGGACAAGCGGGAGTGGTTTAATAATTTGATGAACTGGAAACTCTAGTACAAAAACCTTGATTCAATAAATAAGAGATTTAACAAATATATATATGTGGATGGGAGTTGACCGATCCACAAACGAACGAACGAACGAACGAACGAACGAGCGAGACGAACGAACGAACGAACGAACGAACGAACGAACGAACGAACGAACGAACGAACGAACGAACGAACGAACGAACGAACGAACGAACGAACGAACGAACGAACGAGCGAACGAACGAGCGAACGAACGAGCGAGACGAGCGAGCGAACGAACGAGCGAGACGAACGAGCGAGACGAACGAGCGAGACGAACGAGCGAGACGAACGAACGAACGAACGACGAGCGAGACGAACGAACGAGCGAACGACGAGCGAGACGAACGAACGAACGAACGAACGACGAGCGAGACGAACGAACGAACGAACGAACGAACGAACGAGCGAGACGAACGAGCGAACGAACGAGCGAACGAACGAGCGAGACGAACGAGCGAACGAACGAGCGAGACGAACGAGCGAACGAACGAGCGAGACGAACTCGTGAGTGATTCCTATACAAAACTGTAATCTAATCTGTATTAAAGAAACGAATGAAGAAATGAACAAAGTGGTCCACTCAGTCAGTCAATCAGTCAGTCAGTTAGTCAGTCAATTAGTTACTCATTCACTCACTCAGTTAGTCACTCACTCACTCACTCACTCATTTTCGCTACTCACTCACTCACTCACTCACTCACTCACTCATTTTCGCTACTCACTCACTCACTCACTCACTCACTCACTCACTCACTCACTCACTCACTCGCTACGCTCAATCGTTCGCTCATTCGTTCGCTCATTCGTTCGCTCGTTCGTTCGCTCGTTCGTTCGCTCGTTCATCAACCTGCACATTCACCTGCCTCACCCATCCTCACACATCCCTTTTCGCAGCCAAATTCAAGGCACAACAAAACGCTGGCCGATTCAGCCAATGGGCAGCATGCGGTTGTTGATTATTCTCATATGTACTCAATTTCATCACCAAAATTCCTATGAATCCAATACTATAACTTCTCTTCTGAGGTCTTTGGAAATGGTCATATGTACTGCGCTCACAAGCTGGTTTATCAAATGTTATCCCACAATCATCATGTTGTAAACCCCAGTATTTAGTAATGGAACCAACCTCTAAACAAGTGTACAGCAAAATCAAACCATTGTATGTTCTTGGTACCGCAGACTTGTATCTTGGTATGAATTAATTATTCAAGATAACCGTGAGTGTGTTGTAGTTGGTTGCACAAACGGTCAGCATTTGAAACTATATATAGCCAACTTGGTTATACCATAACTGCCTTATGGAGCTTCATTAACTATTACTGTTGGTTGAGTATAGATAACCTTGGTGAACGAGCGAAGCGAGTGTGAGTGTGTGAGAGTGAGTGTGTGAGAGTGAGTGTGTGAGAGTGAGTGTGTGAGAGTGAGTGTGTGAGAGTGAGTGAGTGCGTGAGTGAGTGAGTGAGTGAGTGAGTGCGTGAGTGAGTGTGTGAGAGTGAGTGCGATTGAGTGAGTGCGTGAGTGAGTGCGATTGAGTGAGTGCGATTGAGTGAGTGCGATTGAGTGAGTGCGATTGAGTGAGTGCGTGCGAATAGGTGTGATTGCCAAAGCGTGTTTGCCAATAAGCGTTATCGTCAATAGTCGAATAAGGGTCATTTCTATGTAAGCAAATTCTTGGATACACTGCACTGTGGTTAACAGTCCAAGAGTGCCCTATTGAATAGTTTTTGCGGTACAGTCACCTCGTGTGTACAAGGTGGAAAAGTGGTGTACGCTTTAGAGACTTTACATAGATGGTTGACTCGTTGCTGCTTTAGAGATTTTACATAGATGGTTGATAGTGATGTTTTTTCAAATCAATAATTGGCTATATACAATCGATAAATCGATAAATCGCTGTGCGATGTGAGATGTGGGCTGTGGGCTGTGGGCTGTGAGCTGTGAACTCGTTGGCTCGTTGGCTCGTTGGTTCGTTCGCTCGTTCGCTCGTTGGCTCGTTGGCTCGTTGGCTCGTTCGCTCGTTGGCTCGTTCGCTCGTTGGATCGTTCGCTCGTTGGCTCGTTGGATCGTTCGCTCGTTGGCTCGTTGGCTCGTTCGCTCGTTCGCTCGTTGGCTCGTTGGCTCGTTCGCTCATTCGCTCGTTCGCTCGTTCGCTTCGTTCGCTTCGCTCACTAAGCTAACTCACTCACTCCCATCGCCTTCCTCCAAATCGGACCCGACCAATGCTCAAACCTATCCATCATCCCACCCAAATCATCCAATGCAGGCCGAGTATCCAACATAAACGCAGGCATTCCCGTCTCCTCGTCATCCGGAGCACCATAATAATCAATCACATATCGCACCTGCTTCCAACCCGCGTTACGCCCCATCAGACGCAAAACCGTCCAATCATGTCTATCAAACGGTGGCTGTGTGTTAAAAGTCTCCGGAAACCATTTCCCCAAAAATAAAAACATCTGTGCTCTTGGTGACAAGTCATGAGGTCTGCCGGTGAACTTAAGCAATCTGGGCTCCACTTTGGTTTCTTCAGTGTATTTCTTTTCCCATTCCAAGATTTGGACCCAAGCTCCTTCGTTCAAAAAGTTGTGAACATCCACCATACTTGTCACTGCCTCTTCGTCAATCCCCTCTCCTTTGCCTTTTCTAAGCATTGCGTTGAGCATTTGTTGGGGGGATGGGTATTCCCAAAGTCCTTGTGAGTCATCTTCCCCACGAGGTATAGTTGAGATTACTCTTTCCGTACTAAGGAGAATCTTTTGGCCTGGTGCTCTTTCGGATGAGAGTCCCATTGGCATATTGTTCATTGGATTTAAAACCTCATGATCTATGGGGTAGGGTTCTGAGGGTTTGATGGGGCATGACGATGATGGTTTCACAGGGCATGACGATGATGGCTTCACAGGGCATGATTCCGACGGTTTCACAGGGCATAATGCTACCGCTTTATGTTCATCTTGAAGCTTTTGATGATTAACTGGACAGGTTTTCGTTGTGTTTGAATCTTTCCAGAACCAACCCATTATGAAAATTTTTAACACTCCACCATCTCACTAGCGTTTAGTGTACTAGTTAAATTAGTGAGAATATGACGAGAATGTGACGAGAATGTAACGAGAATGTGGAAAATTTATGAGACAGTGGTGAGACCGAGGGCGAAATTAGTGAGCCTTCCACTCCTCTCCCTATATCCATCTCACGTGCAAAACATGTCGCATTCTTTGCATGTCATCCATCTCACGTGCAAACCATGTCGCATATCGCATGTTAGCACCTCCTTCATGTTGGCACCTCCTTCATGTCGTATGTTCGCACTAACCTTCCTCCTTTCTCCTCCCCCTTTAACCTTAATCATCCTTGGTTAATCTAATGTAATGCTTTCAAACCATCACATCTTTATACTTTAAACCTTATTCCATCGATATCGTCATCATCAGCCCAGATTTGTTATATAATGCCTGTAGATGATGATAAGGGGGGAAAGTATAAATGAGTAATTGACCTTATGAACAGCCTGAATGTACGGCCTTATGTACAACCGTATGTACAACCGTGTGCAACCTTATGTACAACCGTGCAACCTTATGTACAACCGTGTGCAACCTTATGAACAACCTTATGAACAACCGTGTACAACCTTATGTACAACCTTATGAACAACCTTATGTATGTAATGAATTTGCTGCTAAAATAAATTGCTGCTAAAATCAATTGCTGCCAAAATCAACTGCCAATCAACTGCCAATCAACTGCCAATCAACTGCCAAAATCGCCCAGAACAAAAGGCAGCCAAAACGAGAAAGCGTTTACAGAAATCATACTCTCAACTAGTTGGAGCAAAGGTTAACATCCTCAGTACAACCCTCTGATCCCAGAAGCCTTTTCAGTTCTCAGTACAACCCTCTGCATCCCAGAAGCCTTTTCAGTTCTTTGCTATCGCCAAACAGGTATTCAGTGATTTATCACAAGATGTCAGTATTGTCGTAATGTCCGTACGGGTTGTATTGTCCGTACTGGTCCTATTGTCCGTACACCTGAAATTCAACCACAATTGTCAGCCCTCAGTTACTTCTCCTCTACACTACTCGCTTCGGTGATCCGTTTACTCGACAAAATATTTTTTGACATCCCAAATATTTTCTGGCATCCAAAAAATAACCTCTTGAATCAAACTTTTCTCCTATTCCGGAAGACACTTATTATTCGAGAGCCCGACATACCAAATTGATAAAATACTCTTACAACCCCCACCAATAATTCTCCACATGTCCTACTAAATAGAATGGCTCGGTTCAAATGACTCTGTTTGAATGGCTCGGTTTGATTTAATGTCCTTGCCAACCTCCTGAAATTGTGCCGCCCTTGCATGAACCCTTTTTCAACGTTAAAGAGGTTTTTTTGATGGTGTTTTTACGAGACGTTACACAAAGAACTCGCCATGCGGAGACGACAGAAAGGAGAAAACCTGAGAAACATGAATGCCGTACTGTGTGATCAACCGGTAAAGACGAAATTATCAGGAAAACCAAAAATTATCATAATCATGTCTATACAATACATCGTCACTAGAATATCCGACTCATCACAAGAATCGGTACTCACCGGTATCACACCATTATCCGAGGCATCATCACTGGCACATCACCAAGAATTCATCAAGAATTCACCAAGACATAACCGAGACTATAAAATATGGTTATGAAAAATCGTTGATGACAAAGATCAAGATACCACACTATCATAGGCATTCAAACACATGTACCTGTTCATGTACCTGTTCATGTACTGCTCATGTACTGCTCATGTATGTTATGCTCATCCGTTGCTCGTACGTTTGGTTTGAGATGAAACTACACACCATTGGGTGAAACAAGATACACTTGTCACGATTGTCGTCACACTGTCACTACAATAGTCACCACGATATTCTCCTTACGTCACACTTGTCACTACAATCGTCACCACGATATTCCCTTACGTTTCACCACACTCATCCACTCCTCCACTCCTCCACTGTCACCACGATATTCCCTTACGTTTCACCTCACTTGCCCACCTTCCCACATAACCATCGTCAATTCTACGTATGTTTCACCACACTTGTCACTAACTTCATGACGTCCTAGCGACAGAAAATAGCTCTCTAATCCTTATCTATGGACCGGTTTTGTACTTCTTGTCACCCTTTGTGACACCTTTGGGTGGTAATTTTGTGCAATCTGAAACATTCATGTACGTTACGGCGCACGTGACTCCACGTGACGTTAGAGTGCGTAGCATTGCAGAGAGTGGGCGTGCCTTTTGTTTCACAGCCAGAGTGTCAGAGTGCCACACCCAATGTTTCAGATTTAAGGATTGAGATGACTGCTTGATGCATGCACAAGTTGTGTGACTGGTGATATGATGATTCAAATACACAATCTGTTACACACTTCTTGACTATGCAAGTTGGTTTGATCAAGTGGTTGATTATGTAATTGCTTTGTAATTGATTACGTAATCAACGTTACGTATAGACGAACACTCCAACTGTACCTCAAAGAACCAAACTATCAAATCACCAACTCAACATTAAACTTTCATTCTACAAGCTCATTATTGCGGTACGGGTCTTTAGAGGTTAGTTCCATTCTATTTCATTCTATTTCATTCTACATGTTCAGCTCTATTCTCCTACTCATTCATTCGCCTCTGCCCTCACCGCTTGGCCAACTATAACGTTGAACTCATTGCACATTGCAACGCTTGAGCAATTGTCTATAGATTTTGCTATTTTCGTGACAAATCTCAACAATATCCATTCGTCTGCTCATTCTGCTGAGCTAATCACCGAGGCGCATATCCGTACGCACTGTTGTTGTTGAATTCTCTTTACATTATCCGCCTAGTTAGCCAGCACTTGCCACAACGCTTGTCATGATACGTAATGGCACAGTGTAGAGTATATTGGCGTGTCATTGGTACGTAGTTTAGATGTATTACGCAAAAGGATCTCGTCACTTGGTTTACATGAAGAGGTGAAAGGGTGGGTAATAAATGTAATGTGTATTGTTATGTCTCTAGAACTGACAAAGTGAGGAGTGAGGAGTGACGAGTGACGAGTGACGAAGTGGCGACTGACGAAGTGACGAGTGACGAGTGACAAAGTGACAAAGTGACGCACTTATGCACTCACACACTGACGTGCTGACGACTGACGACCCAAGCACTGACGACTCACGACTCACGACTCAAGCACTTATGTCTCACGCACGAACTCACGCACGAACGAACGACTCACGAACTCACGCACGAACTCACGCACGAACTCACGCACTCACGCAATCACGAACTCACGAACTCACTAGCTTCGTTCGCTTCGCTCACTTGGCTCACTCACGCACGAACTCACGCACTCACGCAATCACGAACTCACGAACTCACTAGCTTTGTTCGCTTCGCTCACTTGGCTCACTCACGCACGAACTCACGCACTCACGCAATCACGAACTCACGAACTCACTAGCTTTGTTCGCTTCGCTCACTTGGCTCACTCACGCACTCACGCACTCACGAACTCACGAACTCACTAGCTTTGTTCGCTTCGCTCACTTGGCTCACTCACGCACGAACTCACGACTCACGACTCACGAACTCACGAACTCACTAGCTTCGTTCGCTTCGCTCACTTGGCTCACTCACGCAATCACGAACTCACGAACTCACTAGCTTCGTTCGCTTCGCTCACTTGGCTCACTCACGCACTCACGCAATTATTGCGGTACGGGTCTTTAGAGGTTTGTTCCATTTCTCACGCACTCACGCACTGACGACTCACGACTCACGACTCAAGCACTTATGTCTCACGCACGAACTCACCCACTCACTCACTCACTCACGCACTGACGACTCACGACTCAAGCACTTATGTCTAACGCACGAACTCACTCACTTCGCTCGCTTCGCTCGTTCGCTCTAACTCACGACTCACGACTCACGACTCAAGCACTTATGTCTCACGCACGAACTCACTCACTCACTCACTCACGAACTCACTTCGTTCGCTTCGTTCGCTTCGCTCACTCACTCACTCACTCACTCACTCGCTTCGTTCGCTTCGCTCACTTCGCTCACTCACTCGCTTCGCTCGTTCGTTCGCTCGTTCGCTCTCAACGAATTATAATGCTCCCCCAACCCCCACGCATACTTATAATACCCCAAACTCAACACCTCACCCTGATGAAAAACCATAGTCGAAGCCCCCGCCATGTAAACATCAATCCGTACATCCAAACACTTTGCCAATGCCAAAATCTCCATATCAGACCCCCACATGGCCGTTTCAGTCAATTCACTTATGTAATCATCCACGTCCCTCACCAGCATAGTCTTCTCATCAAATAGAAAAGGTACAAAATCGTCTTGGTTTGCCTTGATGTAATCTCCAGCCATCTTACGTAACTCCACCACCGAGTACTCCCGGTCAAGCCGATGCTTGAGTTGATCCTGAATCAGCAGAAACAAGCAATGCCCATCCGGGGCAATTTCGTGCACGTGCAAGTTGTGAAAGGCTAAGATTTGGTTCATTGAGTCGACTTCAATTTGTTTGTAGTTGACTTGGTTTTCGGCTTCCTTGGCTGCCTCGGCTTTGATTTGGTTGATTTGGGCGTTTCTTTTAGCGATTCGTTGTTTCTGGCGGTTTGGTTTTTTGGTAAATGAAGCAGATGAAGCAGATGAAGCAGATGAAGCAGATGAAGCAGATGAAGCAGCTGGAACAGCTGCTGAATGTGCTGAATGTGCTGAATGTGCTGAATGTGCTGAATGTGCTGGATCCGCCGATTTTGGTGAATCTGCCGAGTTTGGTGAATCCGCTGAGTTTGGTGAATCTGCCGAGTTTGGTGAATCCGCTGAGTTTGCTGGATCCGCCGATTTTGCTGATTTTGCTTCACCTGCACTTACTTCACCTTCTCTTACTTCACACGCTCCACCTTTTGTTAAATCAATACTCTCAGTACCATCAATAATCGAATCTATCGTCCCCGTATCACTTTGGGTATTATTCAGATCCAACGTCTCGTTTGATGCTTCTAGGAGATCCAACTCTTGGCGATGCCTTTGGTCCAAGTCAGCTTGCATTTGAGCACATTTTTCCAACACGGATCGTTTGGTTTTCTTGGTGGCTTGTTTCTTGAGGGCTGTGATGTTACCGAGGAGCTGTTTTTGTTCACGCTTGTGACGGGTGTGTATGTGATTCATGGGTGAAATGAGTGGAATTTGCGAACGAACGAACGAACGAACGAGCGAACGAACGAACGAGCGAACGAACGAGCGAACGAGCGAACGAACGAGCGAAGCGAGTGCGTGAGTGAGTGAGTGAGTGAGTGCGTGAGTGAGTGAGTGAGTGAGTGAGTGCGTGAGTGAGTGAGTGAGTGAGTGAGTGAGTGAGTGAGTGAGTGAGTTGGTGAGTTGGTGAGTTGGTGAGTTGGTGAGTTGGTGAGTGAGTGAGTGAGTGAGTGAGTGAGTGAGTGAGTGAGTGAGTGAGTGAGTGAGTTGATGAGTTGGTTCGTTGGTGAGTTGGTGGGTTCGCTCGTTCGTTCGTGAGTGAGTGAGTGAGTGAGTGAGTGAGTTGGTGAGTTGGTGAGTTGGTGAGTTGGTGAGTGAGTGAGTGAGTGAGTGAGTGAGTGAGTGAGTGAGTGAGTTGATGAGTCGGTTCGTTGGTGAGTTGGTGGGTTCGCTCGTTCGTGAGTTGGTGGGTTCGCTCGCCCGTGAGTATCCACCACAACCGTACCCTTTACAGGTCCCTCCCATCCAAAAATGATCTAGCCGAGGATCGAACTCGGGGCCTTTTCCGTGTGAAGGAAACGTGATAGCCGCTACACCACTAAACCCATTATGAGGTTGTTATATAATGGCAGGAGCCTCCATTGGATGCAGGCTATCAGGGCTCCGTAGTGTGCTAAGTTGTGTCAGATGATGCAAGGTAATGGTACTGTTCGGAGAATTCCATTAATAATAGTACTAGGGTTGCTATTAGAAGGAGTATGTTGCTATGGCATTACCTGTTAAGGGAGTTTCTCTATTAGTAGTTGGGAATGAGAGACTATATAAGATAGTAGTATTC
>JAKUAJ010000087.1:0-80782 GCA_030562865.1 Kodamaea lidongshanica (nom. inval.)
GACTAAGAACTATATAAGATGGTCTAAGTCCCGAAGTTGTAGGGGTATCTTTAGTTTCAAATACGGAGTTCAATATTAAGAATTACTTCTTATATTGGATTAATACATTAGTTCTAAAAAGAGAAAGAACCGCAAGTCCTGGAACAACGACTTGCGTTAGGTAATCCCTTATACTGCCCCGGGAACGAATTATATAACAGTCAGAAAATCCGTGATAGTTTAGTGGCTAGAATCCCCGCTTGTCGCGCGGGGGACCGGGGTTCAATTCCCCGTCGCGGAGCTTTTTACTAGAGCGTAACAAACGAGCGAAGCGAGTTTGGGAGTGAGCCGCTACTTTTACTTCTTGTCGAGATGACCGATATTTATATCTTTCAATTGACACTTGGTTTACTTTTTTTGTTCGGATCGATTGTGCTCGGTTTTGAGTGGTTTGTGAATGGAACTAACAGTATCACTCACGAACGAGCGAATTCTCACTCACCCACGCGCTCACTCACTCACACTCTCACTCTCACTCACTCTCACTCACTCTCTCACTCTCACTCTCACTCTCACTCTCACTCTCACTCTCACTCTCACTCACACGCACTCACGAACTCACGAACTCTCTTCGCTCGTTCGTTCATTCGTTCGATAACCAATCAAAGGATTGATTATTTCAGTAGATTTGGTATTTCTTTGATGTTATTTGCAGATGACAACTACCAACACTCGGAATGAGATTAACAGCATCGGACAAACACCTGGAGGTATTGATTTATAATTTAGTAATTTGCCATACAGTTGCAAACAAATATAGAACAAACGCATAGTATATAAACATCCAATCATCAAGCTACACTTTCGCTTTTAATCTGACAACGTTTGGTTAGCGGTTATTCTATTCCTTTAGGTTAAAAGTTAAAAGATTATCCTTATATCGTTAGGACAAGATTTTGGGGCACTAAGTGATGCTAGTTGATTGCTGCGAACCAATATATTGTGCAGGATTTTGAATGGTGAGCCGCAACTATATGTAGTGAATGAGAGAAATGGCTCTTCCCGATGATTTAGTAATAGTCTGATGATTGGAGGTGGTGGTGTGATTGAGATTAGAAACAATAATCTTTAATACCCAATACACCAAGGATAAGAGTTGTGTAGTATACAAGTATAGTGGGTAATATATGATATAGTTTTGTAGTATACAAGTATAGTTGTGTTATATAATATACTTTTGTAGTATACAAGTATAGTTGTTTTATACATCTTCTATATGATAGAAGTGAACGTGGTCACAATACGGTGTGAGCAAACTAACAACCAGTATCGAGATCATGCTCGAACCGAAACAATGTGTATTGAATTTACACAACAAATTACAAAAAGTAGAATTCATAGAATCATATCAAAAGGCTTATTGAATTTGTATCATATTCAAGTCAATTGACTTGGTATTGACTTTATAAAAATCATATCAATATCATGTGTTTGCGGGTTCATTGGTATCGAGTCCTATATATCACATGGAGACATATTACTCGCTTCGCTCGCCTTTACATAGATCTTGTAAGAAATCCATCCATAAATCAACTACATCTGTATAAGAAACAGTACTTTGAATGTGGTTCATATACATCTTTGTACTTTCTATTCAACTTTGTATACTGCACTGATTGATCGCCTGATCTTGTAAGGATAATCAATTTCCAAGGGTATTCACCCTACGTTCTTCATCCTAATGAAATGGTCAAATCATCAAATCATCAAATCATCAAATCATCAAATCATCAAATCATCAAATCATCAAATCATCAAATCATCAAATCATCAAATCATCAAATCATCAAATCATCAAAATCGTCAAATCATCAAAATTATACTCAATTCATAATAATTGGTCTTGACTTTATAAAAATAACTCTCGAATCAAAATCATGACTGAGTGACGACCTTTGACTGAGTAGCGAACTTTGACTGCGTAGCGAACTATGACTGAGTAGCGAACTTTGACTGACTGACTGAGTAAGACCAGGGAATGAGCCTGGAGATAGAAATGAATAGTTACATATATCAGGTTTGAAGAAACTGAATCTATGGATACTGATTTGGACAGAATAAACATCAAGAAGATTGCTCGCTTCTCTCATCAGAGTTAGGGCATTCCCATTACCGCATTAATACTACGATACTGGGTACACTTTTATAGATTGAATTAGAGCGATAAACGAAGGAAGCGAGTGCGTGAGTGAAAGAGTGCGTGAAAGAGTGAGTGCCTGAGAGTAAGTGCGTGAGAGTAAGTGCGTGAGAGAGTGACACACTTCTTGATTCAACAAACTCGCTTCGCTCGTTTGTGAGTGAGTGACACATTTTGATTCGGCAAACTTGCTATGCCCTCTAAGATGGTTGTTAAGCGTGCGTTTCTGGCCGGCGGTGAGCAGGGTTCGCCGTGAAGCAGTTCCCACTGCACGAAGCCAGCCGTCCACGCACCCAACCCTTGGAGCCAATCCTTTTCCCGAAGTTACGGATCTATCATGCCGACTTCCCTTATCTACATTATTCTATCAGAGGCCATTAACCTTGGAGACCTGCTGCGGTTATCAGTACGACTTGCCCGAACGAACGAACGAACGAGCGAGCGAACGAACGAGCGAACGAACGAGCGAAGCGAGTGAGTGAGTGAGTGAGTGAGTGAGTGAGTATAGATTTTTTTGACGAACGGATTCAATTTCCATCTATCGTTTGATCTCATTCACTCACTCACGCTCTCACGCTCACTATATTGCAGTCGCTTCGCTGCTTCACAGAAGTTACTATAAAAGTCGCTTCACTTGACAGTCCTCTCTATAACTATAAAAGTCGCTTCGCTCTTAAGCTGCTTTGCAGAAATCTCTCTATATTGCATTCGCTTCGCTTCGCTCCTTATTCGCCGAAAGATTACGCTACTCACTTATTCTTCGCTCGTTCGTTCAATCAGAAAAGTTGGCTGCACACTCACTCAAATCTCGCTACTCACTCACTCTCCCTCTTCGCTCGTTCGCTAGTACAAAGCTAACAGTCTTCAAACGACATGAAACAAAAACTGACAAACAGTGCATCCCCACCATTCTCAAACGTTCAATGTGCATTGGATTTTCGCAGCCAGTTGCCATATACATGACTCAAGTAAACCAGATAATTTTCACTACCCCATATCACTACTCACTAGGTGCTTATTCGAATACTCTACTCACTCACTCGGTTCGCTCATTCGAATACTCTACTCACTTGATTTGCTCGTGTCAAAAGATTCCGCAGGTATAAAATGAGTACAAACCCAAGACTCGCAACTGCGATTTAAGTTGCACGTTCACTTGTGGCTTCAAGTTGCTCCAGTCTACACTGAACTATCATAAGTTTGGGGTGGTGGATTTTTCTGTGTAACCTTAAACTAGTGGTGCCATTATTACAATGTACCGATAGGTTTATGAATTGTTATCAACTTTATTAGATATTAGTATGTAGGTTTGTGAGTAGCTCTGGTTAATGCGAATATTAATCATCAATATCAAACCTCATGTACTGTTGTGTATTTGTGAATAACTATACACCATTGATTAAGCAATTATGTCAGCAGCGATGTGAACATTATACAAGGACTAGCAGTATCTCTCTAATAAGAGCCAAGAGAGTAAACAGTCAATTGACAAATCTTGACATATACATAGTGAAGTTTATGGTGAAGTTTATTGCCATACAAAAACCATTCATGTCATATAGACTGCATGTGCCAAAACAAGTGGGGATGTGAATTTGCGAACCTGGTTAGACAAAGAGACATGAAATGACCTGATTCCAAACTGTTTTGTTATGTTTGATTTAATATAATAAGGTTAGTGATAGTCTGTAACTGAGTGAGTAGGAAATTTGTTCGTGAGTGAGTAGCGAATTTTGACCAACTCACTTATTGAGTTTGAGTCTGTTAAACACTGTCGAGGAATTATTCTATGAGGTATGTGTTTTAGAGGTAACCTTCATAACAATTTGCTTTGCGAACTCACTCACGAACCCACGAACTAGTGATACTTGATAGTGTTGTCATTAATTGGGTTATATATTTGATGTAAATAGTAATAGAAATAGAATTAGAAGTTAGACATGTCATAGATGTGGAAAACTTTATTGAAGTTATTGAGTTCTTTAAAGTCAGAATGGTTATAGAGGTTATAGTGGTTATAGTGGTCATCAAATTCATAGAGGTCTTATACGTCATCGAGCTGATTGACGTCAAGGGCATCATTATTATATTCATAGAAATTGGTAACTCTCAACTGTGCTCATTCGAACAAGAGCATTCACAACTCACTAACGCACTCACTCGACTCACATGCGGAGTAGCAATTTATTCTCGGTACACATTTAGCGGAGCCAAATATGTAAGATGGGGCTAGCGAGTCAAGGTTAAATTGATATTAGTTCAGCTTTCAATCATCAATACGAATTTCTTCAAGAGATTTTGCTGTTGCAAAAAAGGGTTAAGAATGTTGTGAGTAAGTGTTCGAGCGAGTGAGTGCGTGAGTGAGTGAGTGAGTGCGTGCGTGAGTGAATGAGTGAATGAGTGAATTCTCTCATACAAGCAAAGCAAATCGAGCAACTGACCCTGTGACATTGTTGGTGACAATTATACAGCAAACACCTACACTATATATACAACAAATTCTCCGTATCTCACTATTTCACTATCTCAATAGCGTACTAACGAGCTCTTGCAACCAACTCACACACAAAGAATTAATTCGTTCGTGAGTTCGTTTGTGAGTGAGCAGTAAGAATTCTTTGTGAGTATCAAGCACTCATAGTACTGCTTTGCAGCACTATTCGTTTGTTTGTAGCAAAATCACAAGAGTTTAACAAACAATTCGTTATTACTCAAATACTTATTCTGTACGAATCTTCTAACTCTATAATCAAGTATATCAAAAAGATTGGTTATAACAACTCCGAGATTATATTCAGCTTTTGCAATCAATGTCTTGTACGCAGTTAATTTCGGCGTGCTTGGAGTGTAGGCGATAGGAAATAGAAGGCCCGACTGTAAACGAAAAATCCAGTCGAACCGCCTTTGATCCAGTCGAGCCGCCTTTGATCCAGTCAAAGTGAACCCAATGTACGAAACAACAGCTAAGACTCAAGCAGATGGAATATGACATTTGGGGAAACTACAAAAATCAGCTAAATTTGGTGATACCAAGGTTTGGTTTATAAAATGATATTCAAATTATTTCAATCAGTAATGTCATTATCGTCAGAATCATCAGAATCAGTAATATCATGTGTTTGCGGACTCGTTGGTATTGAGTCCTATAAATCAAATTATCAAATGAACTCGCAATCAAATGAACTCTCTATCGAATAAACTCGCTATCGAATTTGCTACTTACGCACTCGCTACTCATTCACTCGGTTCGCTCGCTCGGTTCGCTCTCTCGGTTCGCTCGGTTCGCTCGGGAAAAACCCACTCCTCACTCGCTCACTCACTCGCTCACTCGCTCACTCACTCGCTTCGCTCGTTCGTTTGCTCGTTTGCTCGTATGTTCTCCCAACCCCAAGAACTCGACCATGTCATCAACAACCTCAGAAACCCTCCCTCAACCGCCACAATCCCCCAAACCCTAGGAACAATCCATCATTACCTCCCCTATGTCAAAAACCAAGTCAATCTTCGTCTTGTCCTCGCTAGCTTCCTCAACTCCCCGCTTTGCTTTGGCAACCAGGTACCCTCATTCCAAGACAACTACATCATAGTAGAAGCATTCAAGCTGTTGGTTGAGAAGAAATTATCAATTTCCCAGCCTAGTATTCTGGTTAAAACCTTCTACAATGTGATATTCACAGAGTTGGAGAATTTTGCTGCATTCAACGTCATAAACAGTTGGAAGGTGATCCCTATACTTTCGGGTGTTTTCCTTGCCAATGATCTCAGAGATCGTTTATATAATGGAATTGATCACAAATGGTTCTTTAGAGACTGGGATTCAAGTGCTCGTAAACTATACAAAAGGTGCATTGATACCACCTTACTGGGGGTTTACAACTCAGACATAATCAATTTGACTCTCCTTTGCTTGGCCATGACCTTCAACAAAGACAAAGACACATACACACACAAGAGTTTGGATGCGTTTATTGTGGAACGTGTAACAAACCTACTCTTTGTGGAATCCCTGGGAATGATGCTCTACCAAACCAAACCTCCTCAGGACGCCCTTCAACACCCCACACTCAAACAGATGAATAGATTATCGTTCCTTCTAGAAGCTTACCTTAAAAAATTGCCTCTCGACTTGCCAAGCTTCAACCTCATTCTTGACACTTTGAGTAAAATCCTTCACTTTAACAGTCAATTGTCAAATTGGACAAACCACTCAAAATATAATATCGAGACCCCTCCAAATGAATCCCCATATCAGGAGTTCATGTTCTTAATGAAAGGGATCCTTTTTTCGCAGGTGGTCATATTCCAGGGTATTCTTACCCGTTTCCTCACCTCGTCCCGCTCCCTCAAAGGAAACAAACAAGCCACAGAAATTCAGTACCGCCAGATCGCCTCCAGAATCATCCACAACTTGTACTATCTCCATTTTGTGTTGATCTCGGTTGGCCAGGGTGGCTTTGACAACTATAACTTTGTATACTACTTGGCCTTGGAAATCTGTCTCTTGGACAAGCCCGCCTTCCAGCAGCTCACCATGCTGTTGATCGGCAACTACAATGAAGTCAACTTGGACCCTGGCATTATCAACTCAAACTACGTCATACGTTCCAAGGTGTTGTTTGTTCTTGGCCTATGGGAGAATTTCTTACAGCTGAAACAAATCCTGGCCCATACCGCTTTTATCAATAGCGACATTCTCCCCATATGTCTCAATCTCGCAAACGACCGTCGCTATGACGACACCACCTTGATGGAGGCCAGCCACTCTGTACTTTTGTTTTGTTTTGCCAGTATAGCCATAGATGAAGCCTCGGCCCGCACTTATATTGATTACATCACCCTTATTTTCAATCAATTCCCAAGAAAGATATCGGCCCAACAGCTAAGCATTGCGGTGGAAACATTGGGTAAGAAGATTTTATCCACTCCAATACTCCTCGGAACTTCTCATTCCATGACCCGATTTCTTAAAGTCTTGTTGAAAATCGCAAACTCAACCCCATCCGGAGTCCCCATCAAGAAAAGCGACTCGTTGACCTTCGGCCTGGCCCAGCCCATTCCGGAAATCACCGCAGAGTCCACCTTGCGGAACATGGATGAGGATACAAGAAAGCAGGGAAACCTCATTGCAGAAAACAAGGGCAAAAAACCAAAGGATTTGATGAATTTGGACATAATCCCAGGAAGAAAATCCTTCGTGGCCAGCCTGTCTGCACGGTCGGTACCAGAGACTGTTCGTGAGGCATACGTTGTGGCCATCATCAACTTGGTTCCGTATTTGCCATTATCGTCATTTACTGAGTGGGTGGGTCAGATCTGGAAAGTTATTGAGAGATCTGATGATCTGGAACGTGGATTTCTCACCGGTATGTTATGGAGGGTTTTGAGTGAGAATCTCGATTTGAATCGTGTGGAATTGGCTGTGGACTGGTGGTATGGCAGGGACATGGCTCGGTTATAGGTAAGAAATTGAGAGAGTATGATAGGTGTATAAGAAATTGACAGAGTATGATAGGTGTATAAGAAATTGAGAGAGTATTATAGGTGTATAAGAAATTGACAGAGTGATGTGTTTGAGCGTTTTGCAAAAATGTAAAGTAGCTTATACGCACTAAAAAAACAGCTGATACTCAGGTTTGAACTAAGGACCAACAGATTTGCAATCTGCTGCGCTACCACTGCGCCACATCAGCTGGGATGTCTAAACATAAGTACGTGTTGTATAAGTCGATTTTGATGACTGTCAGGCTAATCACTTTGTAGTGCAATATAACGTTCCCAAATGATGAAAACAACAAAGAGTTGAAAGTTTCTTGAATAACACTATTACTCATTAAGATGGATCCATCGCCAAAGGTTAGAAGAAAGAACGTAAAAGGCGAGTCCTGTTTTGGAGCAACAACAATAACCAGGATGGCTTGTCTGAAGTAAAGTGACTAGAGTAGGGGGTCTTCCAGATGTTTGGTTGTGGAAACAATTTGATAGAACTTTTTGGGAGATACTAAGCATATGATAGTTATGTGGGTTTGGCTGTGTAGAGATACTTTTTTTGGAAGACAACCGGAATGGCTGTGAAATTGCTGTAAAATGGCTGTGAAATGGATGTGAAATGGATGTGAAATGGCTGTGAAATGACTGCAAAAAGACTGCGAAAGACTGCGAAAGACTGCGAAAGACTGCGAAAAGACCCAAAAAGGACTCAAAAAAGACTCCAAAAACCCAAAAAAACACCCCAAAAACACTCCAAGAAGAATCAAAAAAGATATCAAAAACACTATAAACTGTCTACGGAACGGTTGCTAAAAGTCTTTAAAGGAATATCTGCAAACCGACTTCAAAAAGCCTTTCAAAAGACTCCAAAATCCCATAGAAATGCCTGAAAAAGCAGTCGCACTAGTGTTGAGTGTATTGCTGGTATGTTGGGGAATTGGCTTGGAACAATTAAAAATCATTGGGAACTCATTACCTGGGCAAGACATGTAAAAGTTCAGCAAGCTCCTAAGAAAACATTTTTTTATGGTGTGCAAGTTATGGTATATTCAGTAGTAATTGATAGTACACTGTAACCTGTAAAGACTGATACTGCAATAAAGAGAGAACGAGCGAACGAGAGAATGAGCGAAAGGCGAACGAACTCACTCGCTTCGCCTTTCTCTGTCACTGCTGGGGCAATCTACAAGACTTGGTTGAATTCAATTTTTGATTCTGATTGCATGGGGAAGAAAGAACAGAAGATTCTTTGAAGATTCTTTTATCATAGTTTCACCAAACCCAAAACTGCATTTGGCAGTTTGATTGTGCACTGAAGATTTATGTTTAGAATTATCTAGTTATGTTTGATATGAAAGGGACTCGAGTGATTTTTCTTCGCTCACTTGTGAGTGGATTTGTGAGTGAGAGAGTCAGTTTGTTCGCTCATTTGTGAGTAGGGAACTTTGACTGAGTCATACCGCACTTTGTCTTCGCAGCTCAATATGTGTGAGTTGAATGCACCAATCAATAATTGATGTTTGGTGTAGTATCTCATTTTTTGGAGTTTACTGAAGGTGGTACTCACTCAGAATTCGCACGAACGAGCGAACGAGCGAATGAATGAACGAACGAGCGAACGAATGAACGAACGAGCGAACGAATGAACGAACGAACGAACGAATGAACGAACGAACGAGCGAACGAATGAACGAACGAACGAGCGAACGAATGAACGAACGAACGAACGAACGAACGAACGCACCCACTCAGTCTCTCGTACTCACGTACTCACTTTCACATGTTCTTTCTCTCAACTTATGACTTCCTGTCATTTTAAAGTTTTGCAGCCAAAAACAAAAAAATATTGATGAAAATAATTTTATAAAATATATTTGATATACACAATATAGTCCAATAGCTATACAAAAATCAAACATTTTACATAGCTCGCCATTTCTTTAGGTTTCAAATTGCTTAAAAGTGAGGGAGGTGAGTGATAGCTAAGAATACCTGTGAATAGTGAATGCAAATGAGCGAACAAAGAGCGAGCAAACTCAAGCACTCACTCACAAATGAGCGAACAAAAAGCGAGCAAACTCAAGCACTCAGTCATCCCTCCCTTTGGGCTCGAGTAATTTTTCCAAGGTCCCTCCCTTTGGGATTGATTGATTTTTCCAAGGTCACTCCCTTTGGAACTGGTGAATTTTCTAAAGGCCCAGTTTTTCAGTCTAGCTGTTCTGTCTATTCTGACCATCTAGTCTGTCTGATCAGTCTAACTTACAAAAACAGTCATTTCTGTCATTTCTGTCATTTCTGTCATTTCTGTCATTTCTATCATATGGATAAAGGTTGCAAGTGAGTAGCAAATTCAGTGAGTATTACTCTTTTAATTTGATAGTAATTTCTATACATATCAAACAAACTCTATGAGTAGCAAAGTTTTTGATAGTAATTACTATGATTTCATAGTTGTTTTGGTTGTGTTTGACTTATAAAAGGGTTCACCTACAGAGGCATGCATTCTTGTTCATATCACAGAGGCATGCATTCTTGCTCATATTGCTGCAAAAATCAGGAAACTAGAATAACAATATACAAAATGTGACTGGATTAGTCTGATGATTTGGATGGGATTTGATAAGGAGGATACAGACTAGGATGTATAACTGGAACAAACGAGCGAAGCGAGTGAGTGCGTGAGTGATTGAGTGAGTGAGTGAGTGAGTGCGAGTATTAGCTGTAAATTCGGCCAAGGTAGACTCGCTGGCAGCCAATAAGTGATATTACAAGCTGGTACGTGTACAGCCAATACGTTATACATCAAACTACCTGTACAGCCAATAAATGATATCGCAAGCTGGTAATGTAAACCTATAGTGCGGGTATAAGCAGTTTGGAAAATCTGAGTATGCTCATCACTTGTTCCGAAAGCGAGGGAATATTGAGAAGGCTTGGAGATGTTTATGAGATATAGAAACTAAGCCTTTTTTCAAAGATTTGCAAGTGATATGTATAGCCATTTGTTATTATAGGTATGGATGTCATTTAGTAGTCTGCATTATCATTATAGGTGTACATTTACATTTATTGTCATTAATAGTATGCATTGCCATTTATTGAGTGAGTGTAAAACGAGCAAATCGAGTGAGTGAGTATTAAACGAGCAAATCGAGTTCGTTCGTTCGTTCGTTCGTTCGTTCGTTCGTTCGTTCGTGAGTGAGTGATTGTCTGGCTCTTGTCTAAATTCTTCTTATCCATACTTTACCCTCCGTATGATTGTCAGCCACATCAAAGTATTATCAACCATTATCTAACTAGTATAATATCGTACATGGAGATATTAGATAACAGTCGAACGAGAGAAGCGAGTGAACGAGTGAGTGAGGAACGAAAATGAGCTGCTGCGAAACGAGAACATAGTTGAGTGCTGCTGCGAAGCGAGAACATAGTTGGAGTAAGTTGCTGCTAAGTAGCATAACGAGCGAAGCGAGATACATGGAGGGAGTAAACAGCTGCGAAGCGAGTACATAGTGGAATAAGCTGCTGCGAAGCAGCACAACGAGCGAAGCGAGAACATAGTGAAATAAACTGCTGCAAAGCGAGAACACAGTGAAATAAACTGCTGCGAAGTGAGAACATAGTGGAATAAACTGCTGCGAAGCGAGATACATAGTTGGAGTAAGTTGCTGCTAAGTAGCATAACGAGCGAAGCGAGATACATGGTGGGAGTAAACAGCTGCGAAGCGAGTACATAGTGGAATGAGCTGCTGCGAAGCAGCATAACGAGCGAAGCGAGAACGTAGTGAAATAAACTGCTGCGAAGCAGCATAAAGAGCGAAGCGAGAACATAGTGAAATAAACTGCTGCGAAGCGAGAACATAATGAAATAAACTGCTGCGAAGTGAGAACATAGTGGAATAAACAGCTGCGAAGCGAGATACATAGTTGGAGTGACCTGCTGCGAAGCGAGATACATACATCTGCCACTGGTCCAACCGGTCCAACAGACACTAAAACCACAACCTCACTCACGAACTCGCTCCGCTCGTTCTTTAGAACTCAACTAATGTTTATTGGTCGAATTAAACCTCTTTATATAGCTATGTATGGTTGACACCTTATATATAGTTATCTCAAAGAGCGTACCTCGTATATGTACGTAGGTACTTTGTCTAACTAGTTTTTGGGAGTCAAGTCGTACTGCACGTATGTGTAGTTTATCGGCTGCTGAGCAACGTCTGCTCAACCTAACAGTGAGTGCGTGAATGCGTGAATGCGTGAGAGCGAGTGAGTCCGTTGTTCAAACGAGCAATCCTAATAGCAAAACACTAATAAACAGATAACCAATGTGTGAGCTGATGATTGATATCACCAAGTGAAGATATTACTATTGGTCTATTGGTCTATTGGTCTATTGGTCTATTGGTCTATTGGTCTATTGGTCTATTGGTCTATTGGTCTATTGGTCTATTGGTCTATTGGTCTATTGGTCTATTGGTCTATTGGTCTATTGGTCTATTGGTCTATTGGTCTAATATTCTATAACTCTGATTCTATTACTGCATTACTGTATCCCCTATTAGTCCTCGTTTGCACTGAAACGACCGAAGCGAGTGCGTGAGTAACTGAGAGACTTAGAGACTGAGAGATGTGTGAGTGGGTGCGAAAATAAACCACTGATAGATTGAGAGACTCACAGCGAATCTCTATCCTTTTATTAATTGAACCATTTTGCTTATTGTGCTCGATTCGAATGATTGCAAATTCAACTTACTTTTACTCCAAACAAATCCTTCAAGCAGCCTCTGGTTGGTTAAATTGAAAGATCTCCAAAGGTTAGTTTTGATAATCAATGAAATCTTGAACGAGCGAAGCGAGTGAAGGAGATAGTCAATGAACGAGCAAAGTACTGAACGAGAAAAGTAATGAACGAGCAAATTACTGAACGAGCAAAGACAATGGAGTTGCCAATTGATTGAACTCCTAGTAACTTAACTCCTTGTAACTTGCTAACTCTTTGCAACTTGCTAAACTCTTATTGCTCATTAAACACTGAGAGTACCGATAATAAGCTATGATTGAAACTGTCACTTTTCAATTACTCATTCATCGTCGCAGCACTACTGAACTATTCAGTCATCGTACATCTCGTTGCACTGCTTCGGAGGACTACATAGTTTTGACATATTAGATATCGAGCGAACGAGCGAAGCGAGTTCGTGAGTGAGTTCGTGAGTTAGTTATTTAGTGAGTTTTTGAGTTTGTGAGTGTGAGTAAAAGTTCTTGAGTATGTGAATGAGTTTGAGTTCCTGAGTACATTTCTTAACTATGTGAGTTCCTTAGTAAAAGCACTGGACCACCAAAGTAATGAAAATTCACGAGTCAGGAATCTAAGACCTTACCCAGACATTCGGTACTCACTCAAGAATCCCACTCACTCGTTTCTTGGCTGCGATACTATGAGTGCTTGATACTCACTCACTGAACTAACGCACAGAATGCACTCCCAGGATACGCAACAAATTATATTCCCAGTCTGATATGGCTTTGGGTGGCTTTGTCAGGTGAGTGGGGAGTGAGTGAATAAGTATCAAGCACTCATAGTTTTGCTTCGCAGCACTACTAGTATGTACATAGCTGGGATGTACATAACTGGGATGTACATAACTGGTACATATCTGGGATGTACATAACTAGGATATACATAACTAGGATACACATACCTAGGATATTCTCTAATAAAACTAATTGGAATGATTGACGATATAAAGATCTAAAGATATAAAGTACAACTCAATCTCTCACTCAAATCCTCGCACTCACTCGCTTCGCTCGTAAGTGCTTCAGAAATCTTACTCAAATTCTCGCACTTACTCGCTTCGCTCGTAAGTGCTCGAAGTCCATCGCAAAAAACCAACCATGGCAAGAAAGAAATCAGCCACCAAAAAAGCCAAAGAAGCTGGCTTAATCCAACCAACATCAGACAAACCAACCTTCAGTAAAGCCAATATCGACGGACCTGTATCTGAAGAATCAAGTCAAGAATCAACTGATGAATCTGAAGATGAATATGGAGCTTTAATCACAGAGGACGTCAATGAAGGTATCAATAAAGTACTTGAAACCATTCGTAACGACCCCAAAAAGCTTTTAGACAAAGATGTAAGCTTCTTTAAAGACCCAGAAGTGACGAGCGTATCAAGCAAGAAAGATAAGCCAATGTACTTGAAGGACTATCACAGAATGAACTTATTAAGTGGTGGATATAAAGAAGATGACGAAACCAACAATGAATACGGAACAGTTGATGGAGAGAAACCATTTGTAGTTACGGAAAAGGAAGAAAGAGATCAATTACTTTCTGAAATCAAAGGAGCCTTTAGCGATGATGATGAGGAAGAAGACGATGACTTCTTAAAGAAAAAGTTTAAACCTTCAAACAGACAGGAAGTGATTGAGCTTGCGGCAAAGCAAGACGAGAATCGTGTCAAGCTCCCTAATCCAGATGAAGATGGTGAAGGGTTCTTGAGAGCGTTTGTACAACTGGATGCATGGATCCCCAAGAAGGGAGACAAGCAAATTGACTTGGACCAAATCAACAACCAAGACGAAGCTGAATTCGACGATGCCGTAGAGCAATTCGAACAAGCTTACAACTTTAGATACGAGGACCCTGCAGCTGCTGAAATTGTTTCCTATGCACGTACTCAGGCCACCTTGAGAAGGTCAGCAACCAACGCAAGAAAAAGAAAGAGAGAGCAAGAGCTGGAGGCAAAGACCGAGGAGGTGAAAAAGAAAGAGGAATTGATTAAAAAGAAAAAAACAAGCAAAGTTAACAAGGTTGTGGATCGATTGGCCAAAATCAAAGAGGCTGTGGGATCCGAAGTACCTGACCATGTTATTCAAAAGGTCTTTGGGGACGCCTTATTGAATGACGACTTTGACGACGCGGATTGGGATAGCAAGATGGCCGAAATCTTTAATGAAGGGTTTTATGAGAATGATGAAAAACCCGAATGGTCGGACATGGGAGAAGAGTGGATGGAGGATGAAGATCAGGAGGAGCAGGAGGTGGAGAAACCAACAAAGAAGGACCAACTTAAAGCAAAAAAGTCCAATAAAAAGGAAAAGGAAAACTTGAAAGAAAAGGCTAAAGAAATCGTGGAGGCCAACTTGATGAGAATTACAGAGGAAGTGGAAGAAGAGAGAGGAAGGTCTAAAGATGAAGATCTTAAATTTAAATACCGTGAAGTATCCCCAGAGTCCTTTGGCTTAAACACTAGAGATATCATCATGGCTGATGACAAGAATTTGAATAGCTACATTGGGTTGAAGAAGTTTGCCCCTTACAGATCCAAGGAGTTGAGAATGAAGGACAAGAGAAAGTATGCAAAGAGAAAGAATTTGTTTGAATGGAGAAGAGAGACTTTTAAGAATCAGCTGAGGCCCGAAGGTGCCAAGGAGGATGAGATTTGGATTCAAGTGAATGAGGATGGTTCTGAAAAGAAGAAGAGGGGAAAGAAGGAGAAGAAGGAGAAGAAGGAGAAAAGGGGGGAGGAGACCAAAGAGACCAAAGAGCAACCTATAGAGTCATAGAGTGGGTGTACATAGAAATAGTTGAATAAAATTATAAGAATATTGAATATTGAGTAGCGAATAGTGCTGCGAAGCAGCGAATAGTGCTACGAAGCAGCGAATAGTGCTGCGAAGCAGTACTATGAGTGCTTGATACTCACCCACGCACTCACCCACACATTCATTCATTCACTCTCTCACCTCCCCCTCGCACTCTCTCACCTCCCCCTCGCACGCACTCACACACGCACTCACTTACTCACTCACTCACTCACGCACTCACTCCACCCACTCGCACTCACTCCACCCACTCGCACTCACTCCACCCACTCGCACTCACTCCACCCACTCGCACTCACTCACTCACTCACTCAACCCCTCGCACTCACCCATTCAACATGTTTTGGTGATGTAATGTAAATTTCATTCCTCTGATCGAATAAGCAAGTGAGTAAGCTTGTATTATTGTCCGGGTCTTTGGATGTTTATTTCACTTATAACCTTATCCCATTTAAAATAGTTGATTAATTACATATATTAGTGTTATTTAAAATACAAGCATTGAATGTTCAAGGAAGATTACATCTATCCAGGAAGATGTTAAGCATAGTAAAAAGCACAGACACATCTAAAGTTGAATTATTGTACGTTTGCGGCATAACGAACGAGCGAACGAACGAACGAACGAACGAGCAAAGCGAGTGCGTGAGTGATTGAGTGAGTGCGTGAGTGCGTGAGTGCGTGAATGAGCTCGTGAGTAGGTGAGTTCGTGAGTTCGTGAGTTCGTGAGTAGGTGAGTAGGTGAGTAGGTGAGTTCGTGAGTTCGTTCGTTCGTGAGTAGGTGAGTAGGTGAGTTCGTGAGTTCGTTCGTTCGTGAGTAGGTGAGTAGGTGAGTTCGCTCGTTCGCTCGTGAGAACAAAAATGACAATCACAGAATTTTAAGGTCCAAGAGCATTAATCGGATGAGTGATCACGGAAATTACTGACAAATAATACTCGATAAGTGAGCAAACTCAAACATAGAGATAGTTAGCAAACTCATAAACCAGCTTAGAATATGCTAAATTCAAAGGTGTCTTATATGAGTTAAAGTATATGTTTAAATCATAAAATATTACACTTCTGGGGTTATCCTATCAATTTTAGTACCAATTCGTAAAGGTTTGGTTTCAATCGTTTCTCCATCATATCTTAAGAATGCACCTTTGGATGGAACAAACCTGTACCGCATACATTGCTCAGCAGTTGAGACTACACATACGTGCAGGACGACTCGGACCACATAGGTTCAAGGATACTAGACAAAGTACCTACCTATTAGACGAGGTACACAATTTGCCTCTTTGAGACAACTATATAAGTTGCAAACATACATGTAGTTATATAAAGAGGTCTAATTCGACCAATAAACGTTAGTTAAGATATATAGTTTGAATCTACGTCAGGTTTATCTCTGCCAAACATAACATGGAGGTCGTACCAACCGCTAGACCGGTTCTTGCGGTGTATTGGCTCGAGTGCAATAACTGTGTTTAAACTAATCAAACCAGTCGGTTTGACAGCAAATTCTTTTCTCATTTGGAAACTAGTAGTACGCTACATTTGGTCCGCCACAGCGCGAGAAACATATCAGATAACATTGACCCTTCTGTATATATTTATAGTCTGGGGAAATACTTTTAGTTCCCTTGCGTCATTTTCAAAGGACCCTAATCTCATTTAAGCATGAATACAGATATTTCATATTCTCCATCTTCGCACTAATTGCTTTGATTATTCTGATTGCATATATTGTCAAGCTTGAGGATATCAAGCATAGAGCTGAACGCATGTTTAGAGATGAAACAGTAGGACAACAAAATGTAGGACAACAAAATGTAGGACAACAAAATGTAGGACAACAAACTAGTACAACACTCAACTAGTACAACACACTCCAGTACAACAATCTAGTACAACAATCTAGTACAACACTCAACTAGTACAACACACTCCAGTACAACAATCTAGTACAACAATCTAGTACAACACACTCCAGTACATCACTCATCCATCACTCATCCAGTACATCACACTCCAGTACATACCTAAACCATACTAAACACAGTGAATTCTTGAGTGAGGAATTCATTTGAATCACCAACAAGCATGGTGAATTCTCAAGTTGACAGAGTGTAGATTTATAAACTATTTGTAATACAAATCATACACTGGACTTATAGTAATGCTTTGCAGCACTGTAATAGAATTCATACACATGGAATACACTATTTGTAATACAGTTCTTACGCATGAATACACTATTTGTAATACAGTTCTTACGCATGAATACACTATTTGTAATACAATTCTTACACATGAATACACTATTTGTAATACAATTCTTACACATGAATACACTATTTGTGATACAAATCATACAATTGCTTACACATGAATACACTATACTCATAGTACTGCTTCGCAGCACTATTCGCAGTACTATTCGTAGCACTATTCGCACTATTCTCCAATTGTCTCTGTCGAAAAATGAGTAATCGCAACTTCACCTCCCTAAAACGTCAATTGAATACAATCACTAGAATGTCCTTACAAAAGAACCAAAAACCCCACAAGCTCACCATGATTCCAGGACCAATTGAGTTCTCGGACAGTGTTCTTGGAGCCATGGGAACTCCATCTCAAGCTCACACCAGTCCTGAATTCGTTGCCACCTTCCAGTCAACACTTCAAAACTTGAGAAAGTTGTTTAAATCCACCAACCCCAAAACTCAAGGTTACGTCTTGAGTGGGTCAGGAACCTTAGGCTGGGATGTGGTGAGCAGTAATTTGATCAATCCAGGTGAGAATGTCCTCGTGTTGAATACTGGTTATTTTTCAGAGTCTTTTGCCGAATGTTTGAAAGTATACGAAGCCAATGTCGACGTTCTTAATGCCGAGGTTGGTGACGTGGTACCATTAGAAACCATTGAACAATCCTTAAAGTCCAAGAAATACTCTGCCATTACTATCACTCATGTGGACACTTCTACCTCGGTTATTTCCGACGTTGAGGCCATATCCAAGCTTGTGAAAAAAGTATCACCTGAAACTTTGGTTGTTGTAGATGGTGTGTGCTCCATTGGTGGTGAGAACTTGGAATTCGACAATTGGGGACTTGACTTTGTATTGACTGCATCCCAAAAGGCTATTGGTGTCCCTGCTGGTTTATCAATCTTTTACGTTAGTGAAAGAGGTCTTGAGAAAGCTTTAAATAGAGAAAAAACTTCAACCTTCTTCTGCTCTTTGAAGAAATGGACTCCTGTCATGAAGGCTTACGAAAGCGGCTCTGTCATTTATGTGGCTACTCCTGCCGTTCAAACAATCACTGCTTTGAAGGCTTCTTTAGACCAAATCTTTGAAGAATCATTAGATGAAAGATTCGCAAAGCATCAAAAGGCTTCTGCAGACTTTAAAAAAGCAATCAAAGATTTGGGTTTGGAAATCGTACCTGTCAACGATAAGGTTGCTGCCAACACCTTGACTGCCATTTACTTTCCTCAAGGTCTTAATGGAGCTGAATTCTTGGCTGATTTGGCAAAGAAGGGCTTTACATTGTCTGGAGGTATCCACAAGGCCTTGGTTGGAAAATACTTTAGAGTTGGTCACATGGGTGTTTCCATTTACGAAGACCATGTCCAAAGACTCTTGGTTGCAATCAAGGAGAGCTTGAAGCAATGAAGGTTTCGCAGTGGTACGAATGAGAATGGATTAGTTTCCAAGCTTTAGTGAGGAAATAATTTGTTATTGCAACGCAGGGGGTGGTTCTGCGAGATGATTACTAACCAACGCAAAGTTAGTTTGTATGGGTAGCTTGAGTGAATTCGATGGTTTTGACAATAAGTGGCTTTAGATATGAATTGCTTTTATTTTTGACTTGTTCATTATTCTGATTATTAATGAGGTTTACCCTGTTTGATTCTCGTAGTATCAGGCTACTCGTGCTACTGAGAATTATAAAATGTGGTGTATATGTTAATGTATGATCATCAAAACGGTGGTTTGTAGATGGCTTTAGGGTGAATTGCTAAGAAGCCAACGAAGAGAGTACTATAAGTTTACAAGCAAATACGAACGTGCGACCGAAGCGAGTGAGTGAGTGAGTGAGTTGCGAATTTTTCAAGTTCGTGGTTCTCACTGACTAAGTTGAGTCTGCTCAATACGGTCAGGCCGAGACAATATTGAATGGTGAATCTGTTTAACTGTTTCTTTGATCGTACTCATTCACTCAGGACTTTGTTCATTCATCCACTCACAAACTCTTTTGTTAGTTATTCACACGCAGTCACCCTCTGTTAGTGTTCACATAGTTGGTTAATCCAATCATTATTTTTGTATAATTTGGACTAATTTTTAAAAGTATTACGAACAACGAACGAGCGAAACGAGTGAGTGAGTGAGTAAGAGAGTGAGTGAATGAGTGTACAATATGAGTAATGGAGTATGTGGTATTTACTGACAACTGGTGTTATGGTGTATGGTGTAATGGTGTAATGGTGCAATGGTGTATGGTGTAATGGTGTAATGGTGTAATGGTGCAATGTTGTATGGTGTATGGTGTATGGTGTATGGTGTATGGTGTATGGTGTATGGTGTTATGGTGTTATGGTGTATGGTGTTATGGTGTTATGGTTTGTAATCACTTATAATTGCAATCACTCACAATCACTCACTTCGTTCGCGAACCGCGGGATCAAATAATAGCAATACGTTCCGTACCAAATATACGGCCTATCCATTAACAACTAGCTAGAAATAAGATCTTTGCCTATTAGCTTGGCTAGGCTGAAAAAGACAAAAATCGTATTCAAATTCGCTACTCACTCACAAACGAGCGAAGCGAGTTTGTTTGAGCCTAAGGAATTCGCTAGTCACCCACTCACTCACAAACGAGCGAAGCGAGTTTGTTTGAGCCTAAAGAATTCGCTAGCCACTCACTCACTCACTCACTCGCTTAGCTCGCTTGTTAAAAACACTGTACTAAAATTGGAATCTCATCAAAATGTTTATTCACCTTACTAAGTCGCTTCGCTCCGTTGCTGCTTCGCAGCAGTTTGTATTGTTCGTTCGCAATTGTTCGTTCGCAATTGTTCGTTCGCAATTGTTGGTTCGTTGATTATCATATGTAAACTCCCGGTGCACCCCAGCGATAAATGGTTAGGAAACTTAATGTTGAACCGCTATACATTGGTGCATACATTGCACGGCCGTACGGCAGTGCAGGCTTATGATGTTATCTGGATAGTTATCAAACAATTTCACAATGTCGATTATACTTGACATGTTTGATAATGATCTAAGAACTATGATTTCATAAGTAATTATCATAGTGACTAGTGACTAACTAGTGAGCATTAACTATTAACAATTAACTAGTAACTAGTAACTAATAACTATTAACTAGTAGCTAACAACTACCAATCAACATACACATACTCACCAACTCTCACTTGCATCCAAATCAAAGCACAAAATCTCACATTAAACTTTGGACACTAAAGACAAAGTTTAAATTACAAAGGCACAAGGGATATTGCCGATGATTCAAGTGATTTGGCGATGTATTTAGATGATGATTGATGTATGGTAGCTTTTATGGTATGATTGTATGGTTGCTTGCATGATTGTTTGACAGCTTTTATGGCAACTTCCATGGCACTTCCATGGCAACTTCCATGGCAACTTCCTTGCATGTGAAACCCTGGCTGATCGGTAAATACTCTTAAAACCCGACAATTTAATCACAACCCGACAATTCAATCACAACCCGATATTTCAATCACAACCCTCATAACCAAGTCCAATCCAATGAAACAACCTATCATTTATTGTTACAAAACGATAAGATAAGAAATACAACAAACCCCAGACTTTATGATGTAACATTTGAAGCAAATTTCAAAACATCCAGACCACATGTAACATGTTCAAAAAAGCTATAAATAAGCCCCAAAGGCCATTCTTTAGGTATTCATCATCATCCAAATAATGGTTTCATTCAACAAGTTCACCTTCCTCGCCTTAGCTGCTAGCATTTTCGCTCTTCCAGTGGAGCAAACTCTTCCTAACCAGCTCACCAAGAGGGCTCCCGAACTTGGGGGTGGTCTCAAGTTGGACTTTAGTGTGTCGCGTGATCCAAGCAACGTCAAGCGTTCTATCACAGACACCTTGGTTAATAAGCAAGTTTACTACTATGCCCCATTATCCTTTGGTTCTCTGAGAAAAACCGTGAATGTGGATATCGATACCGGTAGTTCCGACTTGTGGGTGGTTGGTAGTGATGCTGTTTGTGGAAAACAACGAGGCCAACCCCAAGACTACTGCAAACAAACCGGAGTGTTTGACAAGAAGTCATCATCCACTCTCCATGATACTGGAAAGCCCTTTGAAATCCATTACGGTGACGGCTCCACTTCCCTGGGTGAATACTACACAGACAGTGTCTTTATCAGCGGAGTTGAAGTTAAGAATACCGTTTTCGCAGTGGCAGATAAGGCTTCAATCAACACTGGTATCTTTGGTATCGGATTACCAAGCAACGAAGCCTCGGCTCAGTTGATTGACTGGGAGTACGACAACTTCCCAGTGGCTTTGAAAAAGCAAGGCTTAATCTCCCACAACTACTACTCCCTTTACTTGGACAGCCCAGACGCCCCAAGCGGGTCCGTTATTTTTGGCGGGGTTGACTCATCCAAGTACTCGGGCAGATTGGCTGAGTTGCCAGTGGTTGCCGAGGACACCTTACTGGTGAAGTTGAACTCGGTTTCAAGTGGCCGCATGCACGCGCAAACTGACTACAATGTGTTGTTGGATTCCGGTACCACCATTTCCTACTTGGCCAAGTCCACCGTGGACCAAATTGCCCTGTTGTTCCCATCTGCCAAATGGGACGACGAGGCCCAAATGTACGCTGTCGACTATGCTCCTTCCGGCTCCTTGGCCTTTAACTACGACGGGGTCTCCATCAAGATTCCTTTGAGTGCTTTGGTTGACGAGGGTTACTTGCTCATTGGCTCAGCTGATGACAGTCTTCCATTCAGCATCTTGGGTGATAACTTCTTGAGATGGGTCTATGCGGTTTATGATCTCGACAACATGACCATTTCTTTGGCTCAATCGAATTTTGATTAGGTGAGATACTGGATATCGATAATGGGATATTTGTCATTTGTATTATGTAGCTGTCAGTACTAGATTGCAATATATGCTGCGAAGAAGCGAAGTGATTATTATTGTAGGGCATATATCGCTGCGAAGCAGCTCAGGGGCGAAGCGACTATTAGTGTAGGGCATATATCGCTGCGAAGCAGCTCAGGAGCGAAGCGACTATTAACGTTGGGCACATATTGCTGCGAAGCAGCTCACGAGCGAAGCGACTGTTAACGTTGGGCACATATTGCTGCGAAGCAGCTCAGGAGCGAAGCGACTGTTAACGTTGGGCACATATTGCTGCGAAGCAGCTCAGGAGCGAAGCGACTATTAATGTTAGGCACATATCGCTGCGAAGCAGCTCAGGAGCGAAGCGACTATTAATGTTAGGCACATATCGCTGCGAAGCAGCTCAGGAGCGAAGCGACTATTAGTATAGGGCATATATCGCTGCGAAGCAGCTCAGGAGCGAACGGACTATTAGTATAGGGCATATATCGCTGCTGCGAAGCAACTATTAGTGTTGGGCACATATCGCTATATAAACATACATACAATATAATCCAATCATAATAATCTGAACAAGTGGCATAGGAATTGGCAGATTTAATCAACGCCATAACTTTCTATTCTTGTATTATTCTGTACGTATTCTACACACTTTTCTTCCCATTGGCTGCGAAAATTGCAAACGAAATTTTAGACCAACGTGGAACTTACCTCTAAAGACCCATACCACAATTTCCCTTACACTCCCTCACACTGTCACTAACTACCTCACATTCTCTCACAGAGTCTGAGTTCGTGCGTGAGTTCGTGCGTGAGTGTTTGGTATGAGCCTTCAGATGATTTTTCCACAGAGGAACATACTAAACCGCAATAGTAAAGATCACCGCCTTTATATACTCTAATTGAGATGAAATGAGGTGATTTGTGTCACTGATGACAGAACGCTCGTCTGAGGATTGTTGTTAGTCAGAGGATTTAATCTGTTATTTAATGTTGTAGTAACCCACCTAACAGAATCAATGAAAATTTAGTGTATCTCACTCACAGACAAAATCATAGTTGCAGACAAAGTCATAGTCACAAACTCACAAACTCATACTCATACTCATACTCATACTCATACTCACATACTCATACTCACATACTCACGCCCTCACGTCCACCATCACATACTCACATACTCACAAACTCACTCGCTCCGCTCGTTCGTTCGTAGACACAACAAAGTTCCCTAAAGGCCCTTTTAAGACCCGTGCCGCAAAAATGACTCTTACTAACAGACTGTTACTCATTACCTGATAATCACCCAATATAGTCCACCACGTTTCCTTCTGACAATTTATCATAGTTTTAACAATAAATATGAACATCATGTTCATCTTTGATAAAAAAGAGTTTTAAAGGAACGAACCAACGAACGAGCGAAAGAATACAGGTTGCGAATTATAAGGTTCATGTTGAGGTTAGATTGTAGGTTGGATATATATATTAGATATAGCGATAGTCATACAAGTGTTCTGTCCGTTTGATAGAAATTTCCATACAATTTTCTGCTTCATGATCCGTTCATCTATTACACCAATCAACGAATTAATATTAAATAAAAAATTATCACTAAATGTGAAACAATATACAATAATGTCGAGTCCAAGCTTTGATCAGTCATTTGGTTAACCAGTCGGTTTGCTCATTCGGTTTGCTCATTCGGTTTGGTCAATCACTCGGTTTGGTCAATCACTCGGTTTGGTCACTCGGTTTGGTCAATCACTCGGTTTGCTCGTTCATCCACTTTGCTCAATCACTCGCTTTACTCGTTCACTTTACTCGTTCACTCACGCACTCACTGACAAACTCGCTTCGCTCGTTTGTTCGCTTCGCTCGTTTGTTCGCTCGTTTGTTCGCTCACTCATATTTGTTTGGAAAACTCAATACCGACCGTGTGGCATTTCTAGACCTCCGTATACCAAAACTCCTAATAGACCTCCTAGAACTTTCTTGTGCAGGAGCTGAATCTTTCATCACACTCTTCACCCATAATCTAGCAATTGCAAATGACGTAATGATGATTAAAACCATAAATCCAAGAATACCGAAAAACCATTGAAGTGTATCCCCCCCTTCACCCGGAACATGTACATTCATTCCAAACAACCCAGTAACCAAGTTGAGAGGAACCAAGATTGTACCAATCAAGGTGATTTTCGAAAAGATTTCCGTCACTCGATTGTTGGAATTGAATGACTCCACTTGTAATTGGGCCAAGTAGTTGGAATGTGATCTACTAAAAATCTTTTCATATGCAAGTAAGTTTTGAAACATGGTGACAACGTGATCTTGGATATCACCAAGATATAATGCGATATCAGCTCTTGGTTGAGCACGTGGTTGAATATTTGGATGTGGTTGATGATTTTGATGCGGTTGATGATTTTGATGATTTTGATGATTTTGATGATTTTGATGACTTTGACTTTGATGAATATTATGCAAACTATGATTATTATGACCAATTGGAGCTTGAGAATTTGCAAAATTTTGAGCATTTGGAAAACTAGCATGATCACCAAAACTAATACCACCAGTTCCATCTTCATTAAACCCAATTGGATGATATTCATGATAATTTCCAGCTTCTTCTTGACATCGTTTAGCAAACATTTTAATCACATCAGCTTTACCAGATAACAATCTCATTAATGTCATCACTTTTTTTCTCGATTCTCCAATCCGCCTCAACATTGAACTAAAATCTGTATCTCTAGCAACAAACACAGAATCTTCAATAGCATCTGCTTCATATTCAATGGCTGTAATCACAGGTGCAAACTCATCTGTGATGTCATCAATCATGGCATAACATATCCAATCGGCTGTTACATCCACATAATCACGTAATTGTCTTACTCTTCTTCTTACTGATGCTGGGTGAGAAATTGGTGAGAAATGGAAACTTAAGACACCATCTCTAAAAACAACCAAGTATACGTTGATTGGTTCCAAGTAATCTTCCGATTCTTTATCGGGTTCAAAGGTGTGGAAACACACAAAGTAATAGTTTCTAAAGAGTTCCACTTTTTCACGGGTTTCCTGCATTCTGATATCTTCGGCCGTCAATGGATGGATTCCAAAGGCTCTTGCGAGTGTTTTCATTTCCGCGTCGGTAGGACATACGCAATCCAACCACCACGTACTTTCCCCGTTCCGGAACAATTCACGGAAGGTTTGGCCCGGGGTGACCAAAGATGGCAAATCTGCAGCGTGGACTGTTTCTTCTGATTCGGAAGAGAAAAATGAAAACCGGTCTGGAAGTGAGGTGTCTGTTGGTTCTGTGATACGGGCCCCACCAAACCGGATTTTGAATGAGCTTTGGTCATCATCTTCATTCATCAGATCGAGATTGACGGAATCTTGATTCATCAGGTCGAGATTGACGGAATCTTGGTTCACCAGATCTTTCTCATTGGATGCCAAGGCAGATGACAGGTCCGAAGAAACGGGGTGTCTGCCTGAGGATGAGGACTTTGTGAAGCGACGAAGAATGTTTTTAGGAGTGTATTTAAGCGCCGCGCTTGATTTTGTTGTTGAAGACACTCCGATGGAGTTACCCAAACTTAATCTCATGGCTGTTTTCTCAGACACAACTTGTTGCTGTTCTCGGGCCATTCGGGAAGCCTCTCTCTCCTCTCTAATGAAGTCATCAATCTCGTCAAAGTCGATTCCTTTGATACGCACATGCTGAGGTATCATAGGAAAGCACACATCTTCTTCTGTTTCTTGAGAAGACCTCAGGGCTTGAGAGTCTTCACTATCGATACTTGAGGTTCTTCTCTCTCTTTTGGTGACACTGTCCAAGCTACGAACCCTGGCCAAGCCTTCTGCGAAAGAGGACTTGCGGTTTCTTCTGGGGGGAGCTGTAGTGACCGATGGACCTGTTGGGGTTTTGTCCTCGCTGAGCAATATTCCTGATGGGACATCATTAAAAGCTGTAGCCCTAGGGTTTGCCAAGCTACGTACTTGCTCAGCAAACAGATGGGAACGTTCCTTATGGTCACGTCCTCTTCTGGCAGCAGCTGCTAAGGACCCACCCAGACCCATGGGGACCGGGCCAAGCGAATAGTCGGGAGCAATGTTGCTTCTTCGCATGTCATGAGGCCCGATGTCCTCATCAATCACCACTTCAGATGCCTGATGGCGATGGTCGTCCAAGATCTCATCAGCAACACCGTTGCCGAGGTCTTTGGGTGTTGAATTGAAGCTACCTGTTTCTGACATGAGTGGTCATGATTTTCGCGAGTGAGCGAGATGAATGAGTGAGAGTGAGTGCGAGAGTGTGCGAATAACGTTACGATTTAGTGAGCCCACGAGGGGGAAAAGTCATTACGAGCAAGCCACTTTGGGGATGCGAAAAGTCATCGCGAGCAAGCCCACGAGGGCATGCCCACGAAATGGCCTATCCACGAGCCAGCAAAACCAACTATTCCCAAGAGAGCAAAGAAAGCTTTTACTGGATATTTGACAGAATTTCATCTCAAATATCACATTGTTTGCTTTTATTCTATTGTAATAATCCTACATTCAGACGATAACCTTGCTCTTACTCATATACATTTGAAAGAAATTAGGATGGTTATACTTTTGGCTGTTGGTTTAGAAAAGTTTATCGATATGAGTATTAACGACACGTAAAGATGAATTAGCTAATGCCTAGTGAAGAGAGTGGGAGAGTGAGTATTCATTAACCGTAAGAGTCACTTGATTGAGTGTACAAGAGTCACTTGATTAAGTGTACAAGAGTCACCTGATTCTCAAGAGTCACCTGATTCACAAGAGTCCCGAGTCCCTTGAAAGTCCCTTGATTCACTTGAGAATTTCAACCATACTCACCATTTCATTGTCATAGAAGTCTAACAAGCCTTTTTTCTGAAATACTCCACTCTTGTTAAACATTACAAATTAACTTCGCTGCTCACTCACTTGTTCGTATCAAATAATTGGCTACTCACGAACGAACGAACGAACGAGCAAACTCACTCACTCACTCACTCACTCACTCACTCACTCTCCTCGCTTCGCTCGTTTGTTCGGCCCAAACTTCGTTTAATCACTACATTCCTTTTGTTATGTCTCTTATTTGAAAAGTATAGAATAGAAAGTGTTCAAACTCGTTTTTGCCAGAGACAGAGAGATGGAAGGATCAAAATGAGATTAAAATGGCCAGTTGTATAAATGTTTTATAAGCAAGAGGAAAGTGACTAACAGTATAACTATGCAAAGTAATAGTACGAACTAACGAACGAACGAACGAACGAACGAACGAACGAACGAACGAACGAACGAACGAACGAACGAACGAACGAACGAACTCACATTTGGAAATCACGCACTCACTCACTCACATTAGGAAAATCCAGCACTCGCCCACTCACTCACATTTGGAAAATCAAGCACTCACTCACTCACTCGCTTCGCTCGCTCGTTCGTTCGTTCAACATGTTTTTGGTGATGTATTGTAAATTTCATTCCCCTGAGCGAATAAGCAAGTGACTGAGCTTGTATTATTGTCCGGGTCTTTGGATTTTATTTCACTTATAAATTTATCCCATTTAAAATAGTTGATTAATTACATCTATTTTGTAGTGTTATTTAAAATACAAGCATTAAATGTTCAAGGATTAATTTATCTATTCAGGTAGATAAGCATAGTTTTTGTAAAAATCACAGATACATTTAACACACTAACGAACGAGCGAACTAACGAGCGAACTAACGAGCGAAGCGAGTGCGTGAGTGATTGAGTGAGTGCGTGAGTGAGTGCGTTAGTGAGTTCGTGATTAGGTGAGTTCGCTCGTTCGTGAGTTCGCTCGTTCGTGCGTGAGAACAAAAATGTCAATCACAGAATTTCAAGGTCCAAGAGCATTGATCGGATGAGCAGCCGGAGATACTGATTACATATAATTCCATACTCATGTGCTCGCATGTTGGTATCGAATAATATACAAAACAGTTTTGAGTAGTGTAGTGGTGGACTGAGCAAACATTTGGCGAGTAGTGTAGTGGTGGACTGAGCACAAAACAGTTTTGAGTAGTGTAGTGGTGGACTGAGCAAACATTTGGCGAGTAGTGTAGTGGTGGACTGAGAACAAAACAGTGTTGAGTAGTGTAGTGGTGGACTGAGCAAACACTTGGCGAGTAGTGTAGTGGTGGACTGACTGTAATATTCTAAACTTGCACCAATCATAAAAGTCTAGAAACGTTTCTTGATATGTTCACATTCATAATCATTTAGACTCGTACTCACAAATGGAACACACTATAAAATTGCACCTATATATTTAAAATGAATGGAAGCAACAACTAGTATACTGCAAAACACTTTGAATATCCAATAATGTATGAGAGGGTAAACTATTCTCACTGACGTCATGCCATTGGTGGGATTACCCGTTGGTGTCATTACCCGTTGGTGGGATTTCCCGTTAGTGGCATTACCCATTGATGGCATTACCCCTTGGTGGCATTTTGACAGAACTCATAGATGATACATTGGAAAACTCATTACGATCGTATCTAGAGAAAGGTGATAACTCAATATAGCTAAAACAGAGTGGATGAAAACAGGCACTTTTTCACGCACTTACTCACGAACGAACGAACGAACGAACGAACTCGCTTCGCTCGCTCGTTCGTTCGTTCGTTCATACATATCTTCTATATTCCTCTCTGACAAACTTAAACTAAACATCTGGCTTGCAATGTATCGTCATAGATATTGGTTATAAATTGTAGATGATACCTACAATTGGGTGCAAATTTGATTTTATGGTTTGACATATAATTGATACTTATATAGTTAGTGATAGTTAGTGATACCACCTCGTTATCATTTACATGTCCACCTCATTATCATTTACATGTTCACCTCGTTATCATTTAAATGTTCACCTCGTTATCATTTACATGTTCATCTCGTTATCAAATTTTGTCATTTCAATCCACTCACTCACTCACTCACTCACTCACTCACTCACGAACGAGCGAACGAGCGAACGAGCGAACGGGCGAACGAGCGAACGGGCGAACGAGCGAACGAACGAAAGAACGAAAGAACGAGCGAACGAACGAGCGAACGAGCGAGATCACTCACTTATTCACGCACTCACGAACTCATGAACTCACGCACTCACGAACTCACGCACTCACAAATTCGCTGCGCTCATTTACTCATTTACTCACTCACTCACTCACAAATTCGCTGCGCTCATTTGTTCGTTCGTTCGTTTGTTCGTTATGCCACGCAAACTACCACCCCATCTAACCCGCAGCATAAGCCATCTCATCCCATCCATCCCCTTCCATATCCATCCCATCCACCCCCCAATCCAACAATCCCATCCCGAAACTCCTAAAAAACTTCAGGAATCACGAATATACGAAGCATATAAAAAAAATGATACTCGACGGATACAGACTCTTCTAGAATCCTACCTCATCAATAAAGAGTACAACTCGCATACCCTAGCATACGCATTAACCAATTTGTGTGAAAACTACGAGCATAAGGAAGCAGTAAACCTTTTCGTTGCCATTTGTGATTTGAACAAGCCCTTGGATGGTACCTTGATGGAGTTACTACTCACCCTGATGATTAGACACGATGCTCATTTCCCCTTGTTTGTGGATGTCATATCACATTGGAGATCAAAATGGACAGTTCAAAGCTTGGTGCTAGCTTTAGATCACTATCACAAGTATGCAAATCCTCGAGAAATGAAACAACTAAATGAAATCTTGAAGAGAAGTGGTATAAGTGATCATTATAAAATACGATGTTTGGAGCTTCAAAATATGATAAAAACACTCGATTTGGATGTTTTCAACTATAGAGATCAACTCTACCAAATTAAATCAATTACTCCTATACAAAACTTACTCGACTTCTACAAATTTTTCTTGGAATTCTTCTCCTGTCGCTCACTTCAAGACATGGAACATCTCATGAGAATGTTTGAACATGATGGCTTCAAACTCGATCAATTAGGTGATTCCTTTGGATTTATCATCCAGTTTGTATCCAAGCATAGTAACGATTTTTCCGATGTGATTCGCATACTAAGTCGCAAAAAAAATCTACTCACCAATGTTTTAATTACTGAAATATATCAAGCATTTATACGAATGCATCCATACCATGCTCCCAAATTCCACCAAGACTTTCATGAATGGCTTCAGCAAATGGAGGTAGAGTCCTCTATGGAGTCCCCGTCTGTACCATCCCTTAAAACGTCCCTCTTGGGATTACAAATCAAAAAAGTCAACTCCCAGATAACACCTTGGAATTTAATCAATGACCCAATTATACTCAAGAAAAAAAAATACACCAACCCCAACTGGAGGCCAATGCAATTCAAAATGGATGCGCAGAACCGGTTGGTGAAGGATGCGGCTCAGGTGGATTTCCGCACAAACTTGGGTTTCACGGAACTCATAAGTAAAGGGGTTGCCCCTGACGAAAGTCTCATACTCGAAACATACCAACGAGCCTCTTCAATCAACAAACGAATCTTGATTGAAACATTCAAAACGCTTCGCTACTATACAAAGGCCCTCGAGTCCAAATTGGTTCTTATAAACCTCCAGGAGAAAAACTCCAAACACGACCTTCTTAAATTCACAAATTCATCCGCAATGCTCGCATTGTCTGATAACGGCAAACTTAAACTCTCACGAATGTTGATGAATAAGAATTTGAACATTCAAGCGTTGAAATTGATATCCCAAGTGCCTGTGCAAAGTGCTTTCAAAGTACAGATTCAACTCCGTATATACGCTGCGACTAACGACTTTAATCTGTTCAAGAAGTTGGTTACCAATTGGGACTTGGGACTGGTGAACTTGTCGCCGTACATTTCCAAGCAATGTGAGTATATCAAGCGAGGGTTGTGTAAGAAGCGTGAGAGTATGAGAGGAAGGGGGAAGGCTGTGGAGGCGATTGAGGAGTGTATTCTGGTTTTGGATGATTTGATTGGGAATATTAATGTGAGGGTGAGAGAGCAGGGTGAGAGGTTGGTTTTTGAAAGAATCATCGAGCGAAGCGAGATGATTCTGTTGAATAAGAGCGATCATCGAGCGAAGTGAGCGATTATTGAGCGAAGCGAGATAATCCTGTTGAATAAGAGAACATAATCGAGCGATCATCGAGCGAAGCGAGATGATCCTGTTGAATAAGACAAGATTTTTGGGTGATTTTTGGGTGATTTTTGAGTGATTATCTTGCTTCGCTCGATAATCTTGGCTTACGGTCCACATATTATAGAATTTTTGCGAACATAGACAAAATACCTTTCAATAGTAGATGTGAAACACAATGCACAGCTTGTAGCAGTACTTTAATATAACATCAGGTGTTTGTTTCGTATGGCACGGGCCGTAACGTAATCGTATTAGATATTCCGAAGGCAAACTATGTTCTTTATTTTGGTGTTTTCTGGGGTTAGCTGGTGTAACTGGTTGCAAGCTGACGGGAGAATAACCATGCTGATTTCACGAGCGAACAAACGAGCGAAGCGAGTGAGTGAGTGAGTGAGTGCGTGAGTGCGTGAGTTCGTGAGTTCGTGAGTGAGTGGGTGAGTGAATGAGTGCGTGAGTGGGTGAGTTCGTGAGTGAGTGCGCGAGTGAGTGAAACTCGCACTCACTCGATCGAGCAATGCGAGTAGCACCCCCTTATATACATTACCACACAAGAAGTTTACTCTGAATGAAATACCAATGAATATCCAATAAATATATCAATAAAGATAAATATCCAGTATATTATATATAAAACTATATCACAACCCATATTCATTTACATATCTTTTGGTGTCAATCCTCACTACAAAATGTCCATGAAAGACAAGCATTCAGGGCATCACGGTATTATACTCACTACCTTATTATATCTGGTACTGATTACACATATGGTATTGGCTACACATATAAGAATAAAAATACAAGGTTATCTGAATGAGAGTGCGTATTTAATCAATAGATTCATCTAGCAAATGGAATGAGAATCTCATTGAGGGTTTTCAATGACATCTTTTTCATTTGCAACTGCTCACCTGACGTGGTGGATTGATAGGAAGTTTGTCAGGTTCTGCTAAGAGCGAACGAGCGTTGCGAGTGAGTGAGTTTGTGAGTGGGAGTGACTGAGTGATTTCGTTCGCTCGTTTGTTCGCGAGTGGGAGTAACTGAGTGATTTCGTTCGCGAGTGGGAGTGACTGACTGATTTCGCTTGCTCGTTCGCTCGCTCGCTCGTATTGCTTGTATATCTAATCTCAAATCTACCCTAGCTTTTCATTTGTCAACTTTCAAGTCGATTCGTAGTAGTCTCTTACTATAAAACTCGCTTCACTCCAATCACTCTCATGAACAGCGACACCACCTTATATTCATCCATTCATTTATTCCTAAGCACAGCTCTCTATATATTTTCACGGGAAAGCTGTTGATTCGAGCTCTCCATGTCAAGCATCAAGTCACATAAAGTCATAGACCTGATGTCAAGGTGACACAAATATGGATGGCTTTACGTACTTTTTTGGCTGGCATATTGTACTCTATTGGCAGTCGCAATTCAGTTGGGGCGAAATCGCGAGCTTGCTGAAGTTGGCCATACCAATCCAGCACTACATTACCAGATGGAGTATTGAAAGCAAAAAATTCAATAAGATAATCCATAATGAATGCCCCCTTTTTTAGTTGATTCAATCTTAAACTTGAGGTGGAAATGTTATTTAACATCCAATGAGCATGCGATCGAGAATCACCTTCAACTTTGGTTTCCATGTGAATCACATCAAGGTTAATTCTTTGAACAAACAATGCTAGCTGAATACCAACGAACGAACGAGCGAAGCGAGTGCGTGAGTGAGTGCGTGAGTGCGTGAGTGCGTGAGTGAGTAAGAGTGAGTGCTTGAGAGCGAGTCATATTATTGCGGTACGGGTCTTTAGAGGTTGAATCTGTCATTATCTTTCAATCTTTGTATAGTTTACTAATGAAGTGTATCCTTGTATGTATCAGCAAAGCCCGGAATATGGGCAAGCATAGGAGTGTCAATTTGAAGCATACAATAGGTAAGGTGTTTGATTTATTAAATTAATAAACCCAAGATTGCAGTCTCATTGCTCAACTCTGGACAATAAAAACTTTAGAAATATGTTCAAGTGGAATGTGAATGTGGAGACCAGTTCACTTAAGACTACTGTCTTGTGTGTCGTAATTACGTTCTCGTGATTTAACCAGGTCGTAAAGCGACAATCGTATCTCAGTCAGTAAGTTGCACACTCACCAACGAGGAGTGAATGACAAAGCGACCAAATATGACAAAGTGACCAAAGAAGCGAACGAGCGAAGCGAGTGAGTGAGTGAGTGAGTGACAATCTGGTGAATTTTTCTCAAGGTAGGGGTGACTGCGTATTTGTAGTGGCTCTGACTGTTACTTTTGTAGTGGCATTGACTGTTATGTACATGACAATTACACTACAAATTCTCTATGGATATGCAAAAAACTACATACTTTTCGAATAGATCTTGCAAACGATATGGCGTACCTTGCAATCTCCATCATTTAGTTTATAGTCACTAGTTCATCTAAAGAGAGTTTCATTAGTTTTTATATCATTCCATATGCTGATATATGTTACATTTAATATGCTGATATATGTTACATTCAGTGGTATCTAAGTATAGTACCTCAAAGTGAGTTCGTGAGTGAGTGATTTCGTTCGTTCGTTCGTTCGTTCGTTCGTTCGTGAGTGAGTGAGTGATTTCGTTCGTTCGTTCGTTCGTTCGTTCGTTCGTGAGTGAGTGAGTGAGTGCGTGGGTGAGTGCCATGTGTATGATAATTATAGTATACTCTTGTAGTGTATCCTTTTCTATCCCCTTCTATCCTCTTATAACCTGTTGTATATTTTTTAGTGTCTCCCGCTATACTTTATTCTACAACTATAAACCCACTACTCATTAGCTAACCAAATTAATGATCTACAAATAGCAAATTTGTGGGTCACCTTGTTAGATCTTTGGATGCTGCGAAAGGAGAATAAAGGTGGCACTCACTCACGAACTCACCCACGCACTCGCTCGGCACCACACATATCAAAGAAATTACATGGAAGCATTGTGTGTATCATTATACTAAAAGTATATGTTCAACTATAATTATTGCCGATAGATCCTAATAATCAGATGTATGATTCTACGCAACTGCATTGGCCTGGTATTTGGCTTGTCAACGTCCCATACACCTTAAGTACATCTGTTAGACATTCACATATATGACTGCAAGGAAATGTGATCCGAGTCATGTTCTAACTATAACTTCATAAAAGTGTCAATTACCAAAGCGAACGAGCGAACGAGCGAAGCGAGTGAGTGAGTGAGTGAGTGAGTGAGTAAGTGAGTGATGGAGTGAGGGAGTGTGCGAACGAGCGAAGCGAGTGAGTTCCATGTGCATGATAATTAGAGTATACTCTTGTAGTGTATCCCCATCTATCCTTATATATCCTGTTGTATATATTGTAGTGTATCCCCTTGTATCCCCTTCTATCCCCTTCTTTCCTTATATATCCGGTTTTATCTTTTGTAGTGTCTCCCGCTATACTGTATTCTGCAACTATAAACTCAATACTCAGTAGCTAACCAAACTAATGATCCTCAAATAGCAAATTCGTCTTGACAAGTAACCTTTAATACTAATCAATAGCACACATCTGCCAAAGTTGAATATTTAGGTGGCTGCAAATTTAGTAGAGTGCGAGTGGTGCACATTGCATGGAGTGTCTACTCACTCACGCGCATACTAACTCACTCACTCACTCACTCACTCACTCACTCACTCACTCACTCACTCACTCACTCACTCACTCACTCACTCACTCGCTTCGCTCGTTCGCTCGTTCGCTCGTTCGCTCGTTCGCTCGTTCGCTGCGTGACTATTATATTCTGATTTACTCTTGAGACTATTCATGCTCTACACTCCAGTCAAGTATCATATCAATTACAGATTGTACGCTAGACATTTCTCCATCTACAGTACTCTAATATTACTCCTTGTTAGACTTTACACTACAAGAGCACATGTACCACACTACCACTCTCACTCGCACTCACCCCATAAATTTCTCATCAATCACTTCTTCGCACCCCAATATGTGGAATCATATAGTAAGTTACCCCCACACACACAGCAACCAAACTAACAGCTAGGATTCATCATTAACAAGCTCACTACTTAATAAAATCAACACATGCATAGAATGCACAATCTGCTCTGAGATCATGCATGTTCCATTCGTGCTAGAATGCGGACACTCCTTCTGTTATGAATGCATCTTTGCATGGTTTGAAAACAAGGTCAACTGCCCGACGTGCCGGCATGAATTGGAACACATACCGGTTCTTAATCTCCAGATGAAAGAGATTACTAAAATGATATATGATTTGATGATTGATATCACTCCTGAAGATAAGGAGAAGCTTATAACACAGCGAGAAAGGGCAGAGAAAGGGTACGAATATGACAAAAAAACCAAACGTCTCTTTGGGGACATGTTCAGTAGCGTGGTTACACTTCTCGATACCAGCGATGGTGTTCCGAGATGCAGCAACTGCCATTGGGAAGCCAATGGGTCCGAGTGTCTTCGATGCGGGGCCCGTTTCCGTGTCCCTCACATTAGCAACGACTCTGAAGATGACGAAGTCTACTACAACACTCGAGGGGCCGGAATGCCGGTGGACATGGATGGCGACAGTCCTGAACAAGAAGAGGACTTGGGAACCGAAAACGAGTACGACTCCCAGGATAGCTTTGTGGATACGCGACCGGTGGAGGCCATCGAACAAGACGTGCTGAGTGAGGATATTCTCTCGGACCATGAGCACCGCTGGAACGGCTTTGAGGACCAGCCACACTCGGACTCGGCCAGCGATTGGTACGACGACTCGGGGCACGAAAACCAGATTGTGCTTAGCGGCGAGGAGGACGACTTGAATGACGAGGATTTGCAGAGTGCATTGGATGTTTTTCATCAGGATCATTTGGATGAGGAGTATTCAGGAAGGAGGAATCAGAGGAGGGTGATTGTGATTAGTGATGAGGAGTAACGAGACAACGAGCGAGACAACGAGCGAAGCGAGTTGTCGCACAGTCTGACAACAAGCGAGACAACGAGCGAAGCGAGTTGTCATACCGTCTTGTTTAGCTTTTGACAACTCACTTTGCTCGTTTTCATACAGTCTTGTTTAGCTTTGATATGTGGTCAAGTATGATTTTAGTTATGGCAAGGTCTTATCTACACTTGTCAATGACTAATACTTGTTCATGACTAATGCTTGTTAATGACTAATACTTGTTAATGACTAATGATAATCTAACCTGTTGATTTTATCACATCTACACTGGTTGATTATTCTCATTCTTATGGTCTACCCAAATTTCATCATCATTCCATCCTCAATACGTCCCCTTCCCTTATCATATATTTGCGACATTTCCATTACGCTCACCCTAACGACATTCCTCAATATAAGGACGCATACACGACATTCCCTATACTTGCGACACATTGAGCATTTCCTCCAATTAGAGACGAAAAAAAAAATTTAAACAACATGGACCCACAAAGAATCATCAACTTGCAAAAGCAATATCAAAACTCTACAAAGCCATTGTGGTTAAGAGGAAAGCACTCCAAGTTCGTGGTTTACCCATTCTACGCGGTCTTTACCGTGAGCACCATCATCCCATTGTTCTACGCCGGTAGAGCTATTGCTGGTATCAAGGATGAATAGATATTAATAAATGACTTGGTTTGGCAATTGTAGGAGAGGAGATTACGAGTGAGGAGATTAGGAGTGGGGAGATTGAGTGAGGAGATTAGGAGTGGGGAGAATGAGTGAGTGAACGTGAATGCACATGACTGAACATGACTGAATGAATGAACCGGAATGCACATGACTGAACATGACTGAATGAACATGACTAAATGAGCTATTGAACATGACTAAGCGAGGTGATTACAATATCCAAACCATCTATCTATGCCCAAGCACATTTCAAAGCATATTTTGATAAAAGAAATATTGGTATCATCATCACTTGTTACTTTTTGTTTTTGCAACTATACCCTAACTCTACTGTCCTCATCAATTTACCGCACAAGTCAACTCAACCGTCTTGGGTTCGTTCATACAAGTCTAAAATTCTATAGGATAAGAGAAGGCCGTACTCATAAATGGCGTACACTACGGGCTTTGGGTTACAAGTTGTCAACTTTGAATAGAGAGTATAAAGCGAATAGTGATGTGTAATGTGTAATGAGTATAGAGATTTATTGATGAGAGCATGCCAAAGATGATGTTTCGCATCATAAAGTGCCCTTACACCTAAACCTGATACAGTGCGCTGCAACTAAACCTGATAAAGTGCTTTTACACCTAGACCTTATACACTCCCTTTACTTTCAATCTTCACCTGACTCATTATCAAAAACTATCCATAAATTCATGTAAAGGATCATCGGTGACGTAGATGACTGCGATAAAGTTATTGAGGAGTTTGCGTTTATTGAGATATAGATTTGGCAACTGATATGTGCTCACGTTTACGACCGTGCTGAAGTGTACGCCTGTGGCGACCGAAAAACAGCGAATGAGCGAAGCGAGTGAGTGAGTGAGTGAGTGAGTGAGTGAGTGAGTGAGTGAGTGAGTTTTTCGAGTGAGCTGTGCGAATGAGTGGTGAATTGTTATGAGTAGCAATCGTTCTTTGGTGTATAGTATTAAGCATGTATATAAGAGTGACGTGTAGTATATTTCTAGGTGTACTGCATAGATGCCGGTGTCTTGTATTATGTGTAGGCATTAGATGTAGGGTTGTAACATGTGGTTATTTAATGTAGAGAGAAACAAAGGTAGCACTGCTCTGACGTCAAAGAAAAGTCAAAGTAACAGGTATTTTTGGTGAGTGAAGAATGAGTAGAAAGTTGACTAGCAACGTATAAGCATTATGTTAGGATATTCGACCTCATGAGTGACTTCATGAGTGACTTCATGGGTTCACTTTATAACTTCACTTCGCTCGCTTGCTTCGCAAACGAGCTTGCTCACTCACTCGTATCCCCTCTATATCTTCCCCCACAACCCTCAGTAACCCATCCAAGTCAAAAACATTCCTCTCCCACCTCCCAACATCAAACCCCTCAAACAACTCCCAAACGTCAAACTCATACGCAATCAAACGCCTAACCACGCAAGCCGCAAGCCATTCCACAATCGCTCGCATGTTACACTGTGGAACCATCACCACCCTCACCATCAAGGAGTTTAGTTTGCGTGCGAGTTCGAGTCCGCTAGCCATCATGCTGGGACACTTGTCCTGGAGCTCATGATAGATGCCTACAAGCGTCATGATGAGTGCGGAGTCGATGGTTTTGTTCATGCGAAGCTCCAGCAAGTAAAAGTTGCTGCTCTGGGACTGATTTCTGAGGTCATGGATACCCACCAGGGGCTCGTTGGTGTTGAAGTCAGCGTCGTTTTGGACTTCGCTCTCTTCCAAAAGGAAGCTACGCACGTTCCGGTACGTTCGGAGTGACTTTTCGGGCGACTCCATCTGCACGGTTTTTACCGTTTGTTCCTCGTCTTGGTAATGCAAGGTTTGTATGATGGGTTGGATGTCGATATGATCTTCGAGGTCGGATTCGGTTTCATACAGTACTTCTTGAAAGGGTTGAGTGTGGAGATTATCAAAGAGATCCGACCATGCATTGCTTTCGTCTGTAGGTTGTAAGACTGGGGGCTTACCCTTTGAGCTTGTGGCACTCTTTGCACTGGAGGTACCATTTGCACTGGAGGTACCATTTGCACTGGTGGTACTCTTTGCACTTGTAGCACCCTTTGCACTTGGTGTGATTGTAACATTTGGTGTAGTCTTGCTAACCTTTCGAGCTTTTACTTTGATTGGTTCATTGGTTTCGATATCGGATTCATCGCTAAATTGATCAACTTTGGATTGTCGTTTGTTTCGCCCATACTTGCGTATCATATCAACTCGCACAAACGGTTGGAAAAATTACTTGGTTGGAGTGGGGGTTGAGCTAAGAAATCATGAGCGAAGCGAGTGATTTCGTGTATGTTCTAATCATGAGCGAAGCGAGTGATTTCGTCTGTATATTCTAATCATGAGCGAAGCGAGTAATTTAGTTATCTTGGCTAATTTAGGGTAATTGTATCACTACTATGTGTCTGATTTCTGAAGTGAATGAACGAGTAACTTGGAAGCAGTTGCGAGAGTTAGAGGATGTAGAATTGAATGTGAAAGACGGCGAATACGTGCGAGCGATCGAACGAACCAGCGATCGAACCAACCAGCGAACCAGCACTTTCACTCACTCACGCATTTAGCATTATCTTACATTATTCAATTCTATCACTCACGCACTCCCTCGCTTCGCTCGTTCGCTCGGTTTTCACCTTCAGTATCAAGCACTCATAGTACTGCTTCGCAGCACTATTCGTCGCAGAAACAGATTATAATCCTTTACAGTTTTGGAGAATCTACCGATTGTGTGGGATTTCCCGAATTCTATGTTTGATATAATCTTAAGGTATTGTCATTAGTCTCAAATCCCGCGAATATAGAATCAATCCCAAAAGGTCTCACACCACCACTTTGGGTATACTTTTGTTTTTACTTTTGCTGCAAACAATCACACACTTGGTCAAATATTCGATGGAAACAGCATTTGGTCAATCTGTGTGATTGTACTTCAGCTCTAGCCTTGTCCATCAAGACTCTTGCGTCAGCATTCAATCCAGTAAACACTAACAAGGCGGTCAATCTTGTATATTTTGGAGGGCATAATACGTGGATCTTGTAACTTTAAAGTTGACCTCTTTTCAAATCCCAACACCACAACTTCCTCTCTTTACGACTTCGGATGCGTATTCAACCTCTATGATTAGTTTTTTAAGTAGTCAATCAAAGACTTCATTCAGGCCTGGTTTGCTAGTATGTGCTTGGCTTGTAGGTTGCAAAAGTATCATGTCAGGGGATACTACAAATTCAGGTTTAATTGAGTGTCGCTCGAGGAGCATCATAAACTGAAAATTCGTCATGTTTAAAGCAAAATTGTAAGGTGACCATTTTAGCTTGTCCTTGTGTTTGACCCAATCAATATTAGCGAACGAGCGAAGCGAGTTCGTGAGTTAGTGAGTGAGTGAGTGAGTGCGTGCGAGAGTCTGAGTGATTGAGTGAGTGAGTGAGTGCGTGCGAGAGTCTGAGTGATTGAGTGAGTGAGTGAGTGAGTGAGTGAGTGAGTGCGTGAGTGAGTCTGAGTGAGTGCGTGGGTGAGTCTGAGTGAGTGCGTGGGTGAGTCTGAGTGAGTGCGTGGGTGAGTCTGAGTGAGTCAGTGCGTGAGTCTGAGTGAGTTCGTAAGTGAGTTCGTGAGTGAGTAAATGTGTGTGTGCGAGAGAGAGAAAGTTAGTTCCATTATGGGTATTTGGTGGTTAGTGGGTTTGTCTGTAATGATTTGATCGGGGGCTTAAATGTGTGAGTATTGAATGTAAAGAAGTGGTGGAGAAATATGATAGAGATATGATAGAGATGTAAGATAGAGATACAGTGATAATCTATAGATAATATATAGATATATGACTGAGATACGATATAGAACGAGCGAGCGAGCGAAGCGAGTGAGTGCGTGAGTACGTGAGTACGTGAGTACGTGAGTAGCAAATGAACGAACTCGCTTCGTTCGTTCGTTCGTTCGTTCGCTCGATCGATATATGACTGAGATACAGAGATACACTGAAAGATAAACTGTTGAACTGAATGGACCTCAGTGTGGACTTGGGTAAAAAATCAAGTGTACATGGTTTTTGTTAGGTGCAGACTAAAATACCCACCTCTGATTAAGCAATTATATCAGCTTATTACACAAGAAAAACATTACATCTATCAGTACTAGCATCATCTTTGTAATAAAAGTGACAAAAGAAAGTATACGATATACGAGAAGCCACAACAAACACTACAGTTTTTGGATTATATGAGCAATATTGAAGAGTGAGTTTGTCATACACAGAATTTCGCGTATAGTCACCCACTACACTACTCACGTTGGAAAAGAGAAGCAAAGTGCCGCACTGAATGAATAGTGTACAACGAAGGATGATAGTATGGAGAATGTACGAACGAGGGAGTGAGTAGGAGATTCTTTAGATTTGAACGAATTTCATGAATTAAATACCAATTTTAATGAAAACTATATTTGTTACTTTCATGCATGGATGTCTGAGGACCACACTTGTAAGCTGGTTGTGAGTATTGGATAGTGAGTGAGTGAGTGGGTGGGTGAGTGAGTGCGTGTGTGAGTGAGTGAGTGAATGAGTGAGTGAGTGCGTGAGTGAGTGCGTGAATGAGTGAGTGAGTGCGTGAGTGAGTGTGTGAATGAGTGAAAGAGTGAGGAAGTGAGTGAGTAAAGAGTAATTTTAGTTGACCCGTAATAAAACCCTAGGAGCGAAGCGACTTTAAATTCTTTATAATATTGAGCTAAGCGACGGTAAGTCTTTATAATATTCAGCTAAGCGATGGTAAGCATTGATCATATCTACTGCGAAGCCCCTTGTAATTTTATTTAATTGCACGCAGAGCAGCGACTTGATTACAAACTGCAGACGGACTTTTTATAGATTTATTGTAAATTATGTGATTGTCAAGCTGTTCAAGCTTTGTGTATTCATTTCCATTTTTGTTCCAAACCAAGAGCATAGAGTTGCAATATGTGTGATAGATTATTGGGTATAGGATATCATGAGCGAAACGACTGATTTCGTCTGTATGTTCTAATCATGAGCGAAGCGAGTGATTTAGTTGTCTTGACTAATTTAGGGTAATTTTGTATCACTATGTGACTGATTGTAGTGAGTGAACGAGTAACTGCGAAGCAGTTGCGAGAGTTGGAGAATGTAGAATAGATGGGGAAAGTGCGAATACGTGTAAGCGACGAACGAACGAGCGAACGAAAGAACGATCGAACGAACGAAAGAACGAAAGAACGACCGACCGACCGACCGACCGACCGACCGAACGAACGAGCGAACGAACGAATTCACGCAAGAGTTCACTTACAAACTCACGAACTCATTCTCAGTGAAAGAACAAAGTGCATGAGTGCGTGAGCGTGACTGACTGAGTGCGTGAGTGATTTTTTTTGTGGGTGAGTGCTTGAGTGCTTGACTGACCATGCCACTCACTCACTCGCTTCGCTCGTTCGTAACTCGATCTACACTTGCTTATACATATTATTGTGCACCCAATGTATTAAACGATATAAGAATCAAATATTCGACAAACAAGACTTTTTGGAATGATTGCAAAAAACACCAAACTAAACCTCTTATAAAAATTAAAGTGGACCCATCCTCTTCTCTTTTCATTGGAGACACCAGCATCAGAGTCAGGCTGAGTAGACAAACGAGCGAAGCGAGTTTGTTAGTGAGAGTGAGTAGAAAATTTGACTGAGTGAGAGTGAGTAGACAAACGAGCGAAGCGAGTTTGTGAGTGAGAGTGAGTAGCAAATTTGACTGAATGAGAGTGAGTAGCAAATTTGAGACAAACGAGCAAAGCGAGTTTGTGAGTGAGTAAATGGCTATAAATCGCTCTCAATGTCAAACATAGCTTAGTTTTCACGCACTCACGAACGAGCGAACGACGAAAGAACGAACGAACGAACGAACGAACGAACGAGCGAACTCACGCACGAACTCACTCACGAACTCACTCACGAACGAAAGAACGAACGAAGTAGCAGCTCTATTGCCTACTCTCTCACTTGTTTGTATTAAATAATTTGCTACTCACTCACTCACTCACTCACTCACTCACTCACTCACTCACTCACTCACGAACGAACGAACGAACGAACGAACGAACGAACGAACGAACGAACGAACGAGCGCATGACTTCACTCACGACTTCACTCACTCACGAACGAACGAACGATCGAGCGCACTCACTCACTTCAAACCTCTAAAGACCCGTACCGCAACTCACTCGCAACTTATTCGGCCCACTCGCAACTCACTCTCTTCGCTCGTGAGTTACTAGCAGCACTTTTCGTTCTTTAGTTCGTGAGTAAGTATCAAGCACTCATAGTACTGCTTCACAGCACAATTCGTTCGTTCGTTCGTGAGTAATTACCAGGCACTCATAGTACTGCTTCACAGCACAATTCGTTCGTTCGTTCGTGAGTAATTACCAGGCACTCATAGTACTGCTTCACAGCACAATTCGTTAGTTCGTTCGTGAGTAATTACCAGGAACTCATAGTATTGCTTCGCAGCACTATTCGCTCGTTCGTTCGTTCGTGAGTAATTACCAGGAACTCATAGTATTGCTTCGCAGCACAATTCGTTAGTTCGTTCGTGAGTAATTACCAGGAACTCATAGTATTGCTTCGCAGCACTATTCGCTCGTTCGTTCGTTCGTGAGTAATTACCAGGAACTCATAGTATTGCTTCGCAGCACTATTCGCTCGTTCGTTCGTTCGTGAGTAAGTATCAAGCACTCATAGTACTGCTTCGCAGCACAATTCGTTCGTTCGTTGGTGAGTAATTACCAAGCACTCATAGTACTGCTTCACAGCAATATTCGTTCGTTCGTGAGTAATTACCAAGCACTCATAGTACTGCTTCGCAGCACTATTCGTTCGTTCGTTGGTGAGTAAGTATCAAGCACTCATAGTACTGCTTCCCAGCACTTTTCGTTCTTTCGTTCGTGAGTAAGTATCAAGCACTGATAGTACAGCTTCGCAGCACTATTCGTTCGTTCGTTCCTGAGTAAGTATCAAGCACTGATAGTACTGCTTCACAGCACAATTCGTTCGTTCGTTCGTGAGTAAGTATCAAGCACTCATAGTACTGCTTCGCAGCACTTTTCGTTCGTTCGTTCCTGAGTAAGTATCAAGCACTGATAGTACTGCTTCGCAGCACTATTCGTTCGTTCGTGAGTATTCGCAGCACTATTCGTTCGTTCGTGAGTAAGCACTCATAGTACTTCGCAGCACAATTCGTTCGTTCGTTCGTGAGTAAGTCTCAAGCACTCATAGTACTTCTTCGCAGCACTATTCGTTCGTTCGTGAGTAATTACCAAGCACTCATAGTACTGCTTCGCAGCACTTTTCGTTCGCTCGTTCGTGAGTAAGTATCAAGCACTCATAGTACTGCTTCGCAGCACTTTTCGTTCTTTCGTTCGTGAAGAAGTATCAAGCACTCATAGTACTGCTTCGCAGCTTCGTTGTTTATGAGTCTATTGTTTATTAGTCATTAGTCTATCAGTCTATACATTTGGTGTAAAATAGCACTCCTACATCGTCACTCACTCACTCACTCACCCAATCGCACTATCAATATTATAGTTTACGAACGTAACGAGTACATACATAAACAGATTAAGCAAAATTTTTGTTGCTTCAATTAATCGTTAGTGTTCATTTTAATAATATCAATCATCTTTAATAGTTGTCTTTAGTAATCTTTAGTATATCAATTAATCCATCTACACTATTCTCTCACACATATGGCTCGTCAACTCACTCGTTAATCCCTCGCTAAATCGCCAAATCACTCACAAACTTACTCACACACTGTTTGAATTCCTCGCTAGCTCACAAAGTCGCTCACAAAGTCGCTCACAAACTCACGCACAAACTCACGCACAAACTCACGCACGAACTCACGCACTCACTCGCTACGCTCGAACTCACCCACGAACTCACGCACTCACTCGCTACGCTCGTTCGTGCGTGAGTTCGTGCGTTCGTTCGTGCGCTCGTTTGTGCGATCGTTTGTGCAATCGTTTCATTCATTATCACCCATGTCTGCCTTGGAAAAGAAAATAAGAAACTTCCTAAAAGGCCCCAAGAAAGGAGAAACCTTTGAACTCCGTAACGGTTTAGTCTCCCAATACAAGCATGAACGTAAAGATGCAATTCAACGAGTCATTCAAGCCATGACCATTGGAAAAGATGTGTCATCATTATTCCCTGACGTGTTGAAAAACATAGCAACATATGATTTGGAGCAAAAGAAACTAGTTTACTTATACTTGATGAATTATGCTAAAACCAATCCCGAACTTTGTATTTTAGCAGTTAATACATTTATTCAAGATACTGAAGATACTAATCCATTGATTCGTGCTTTGGCTATACGTACTATGGGATGTATTAGAGTTGCAAGAATGGTTGATTATATGGAACTTCCATTACTGAAGAAATTAAAAGATGATAATCCATATGTTCGTAAAACAGCAGCTATATGTGTTGCTAAATTATTTGATTTAAATTCAGAAATGTGTATTGAGTTTGGATTTATTTCTCAATTACATGAATTATTAAATGATTCAAATCCAATGGTTATTGCAAATGCACTTAATGCTTTATATGAAATTAAAGATATGAATAGAGATCCAATTTTAAAAGTTTTAATCATTACACCTGAACTCATTAAAAATTTATTAATGTGTTTAAATGAATGTACTGAATGGGGTAGAATTACAATTTTAACTACACTTAATGATTATAATGCAATTGATAAAAAGGAAGCATTTCATATTATTGAACGTGTAATTCCTCAACTTCAACATGCAAATCCATCTGTTGTACTTAGTTCAATTAAAACAATCTTACATCATTTAGAAGTTGTTCCAAGTCAAAGTCAAGCCATTTTAAAAAAATTATCAGCTCCATTGGTTTCTTTAGTACTGTCAAGTATTCCAGAAGCTCAATATGTTGGATTAAAGAATATTAGAATTATTTTAGAAAAACATCCAAATGTCTTATCAAAAGAATTAAGAGTATTCTTTATTAAATATTCAGATCCTTTATACTTGAAATTGGAAAAATTGGAAATTATGATTAGATTAGCTAATGAACATAATTCAACTTTATTATTAGGTGAATTAAAAGAATATGCTATGGAATTCGAACCAAGTCTTGTTTCAAGAGCAATTAAAAGTATTGGTCTGATTGCTATTAATTTACCAAATTATGTTGTTAAATCAGTTAATTTATTAGTTAATTTGATTGATCAAAGAGGTGGTGATCTCGTTATTAATGAATCTATAAATGTTTTAATTAATATCCTAAGAAGATATCCAGGAAAAAATGATCTTAACTCTTTAATCATTCCGGTAATCTCTCAATATGTTGATAACTTGGATAAAATAGATGCTCAATCTGGTTATATTTGGTTATTAGGTGAATACCCAACTTTTTTTTCAAACCTTTATCAAAAATTATCAACTTTAATATCAGAGTTTTTAACTTCAGATTCAATCTTACAATTGAATATCTTAACAACTATTGTTAAAGTTAACTTGTCTCTTAATTCGGATAATTATTCTCAATTATTACAAAATGTCTTGGAATTGGCTACTAAAGATTGTGAAAACGCTGATGTAAGAGATAAAGCTTATATCTATTGGAGATTACTCTCTTCTTCAAATGATTTAACTAATAAAGTTTTATTAACAAAACTCCCTCCAATTCAATCAACTATATCAACCTTTAACCCAGCTACCTTGGAGCACTTGATTAATGAATTATCAACTTTATCTTCAGTATATCATAAACCTGCCTTTACATTTATTGAAAATGCAAAACCAAAAAAGAAGAATGCAAAGGAGAATATCGAAGATTTGAAGAACTTGGCAAAGCAAGAAATTATCAATGCTAAAAATGAAAATTTACTTGATTTTAGTGATGATGAAGTGGTGGATTCTGGTGGTGATGAACGTTCATCGAATTTGTTGGATGAGTTGAATGATTTGTTTTCGGCTCCGATGGGTGTGAAGGGGGATGTGGTGAAGGGGAATGAGGATATTTTGAGTTTGTTCTGAACAGACAAACGAGCGAAGCGAGTTTGTCTGTGAAGAAACGAACAAACTAACAAACGAGCAAAGCGAGTTTGTCTGTGTGAGTGAAGAAACGAACAAACGAGCGAAGCGAGTTTGTCTGTGTGAGTGAACAAACGAGCGAACAAACGAGCGAACCGAGTTTGTCAGTGAGTGCGTGAGTGAGTGAGTTTGTGAGTGAGTGAGTGAGTGAGTGCAAACATTTGAGTGAGTGCGAACATTTGAGTGCGAACATTTGAGTGAGTGACTGAGTGAGAACAATTGAGTGAGTGACTGAGTGACTGAGTAATTTTGTAAGTAACAAATACTTGAATTGGTGAGTGTTTTAGTTAGTTTGATATAGTGTGCTAGTTAGTAATCGACACTATAATCGGTATTGTGAACGAACGAGCGAACGAACGAACGAGCGAACGAGCGAACGAGTGTGTGAGTGTGTGAGTGAGTGTGTGAGTGAGTGTGTGAGTGTGTGTGTGAGTGTGTGAGAACAATTGAGTGAGTGACTGAGTGACTGAGTGACTGAGTGACTGAGTGACTGAGTGACTGAGTGACTGAGTGACTGAGTGACTGAGTGACTGAGTATTTTTGTGAGTAACAAATACTTGAGTTGGTGAGTGTTTTAGTTAGTTTGATATAGTGTGCTAGTTAGTAATCGACACTATAATCGGTATTGTGAACGAGCGAGCGAACGAACGAACGAACGAACGAACGAAGCGAGTGACTGAGTGACTGACTGAGTGACTGAGTGACTGAGTGACTGAGTGACTGACTGACTGACTGACTGACTGACTGACTGACTGACTGACTGAGTTCGTGAGTGAGTGAGAACAATTGAGTGAGAACAATTGAGTGAGTGAGTGAGTGAGTGTGTGTGTGAGTGAGAACAATTGAGTGAGTGAGAACAATTGAGTGAGTACGAACATTTGAGTGAGTACGAACATTCAGTGAGTACGCACATTCAGTGAGTACACACATTTCTGGTGAGTGAGTGGGTGAGTGATAGATTGAGTCCTTCCGCCCGTTCGTTCGTTCGTTTGTTCGTACGCACATTCAGTGACCGCTTAACTGACCGCTCAAGTGACTGCTTGATTTCGGTTCGTAGACACATATAAGTCCCTTTTGTGAGTGAGTGAGAACAATTTAGTGAGTGAGTGAGTGAGAACAATTGAGTAAGTGAGTAATTTTGTAAGTGACAAATACTTGAGTTGGTGAGTGTTTTAGTTAGTTTGATATAGTGTGCTAGTTATTAATCGACACTATAATCGATATTGTGAACGAGCGAGCGAACGAACGAGTGAACGAACGAACGAGCGAACGAACGAACGAACGAACGAACGAACGAACGAACGAACGAACGAACGAGCGAACGAACGAACGAGCGAAGCGAGTGACTGACTGACTGACTGACTGACTGAGAACAATTGAGTGACTGAGTGAGAACAATTAGTGACTGAGTGAGAACAAATGAGTGACTGAGAACAAATGAGTGACTGAGTGAGAACATACTCGCTTCGCTCGTTTGTGGTGACTTCTCTCTTTATATGCTCATTAGAATTCGCTACTCACAAGGCCATAGTACTGACTGCGCATGCTCACGCACAGGTTGCAAACTCTATAGTTGAGGTATAAACTGCTGCAAAAATACAACAAATAGGTGTCATTTCTCATGAAAGTAGTAAGAGGAGTATACAGGATGCGGCTTATAGTGTAAGTAACTCTAAAGACAAACAATTGAAGTGATAAAGTGCTAATTGAGGCTAATGTGGTGTCGTCATTCTGATCATACTGACAAGCTGGTACCAAAATTTAGATCCATGGCGAACGAACGACCGAAGCGAGTGAGTGAGTGAGTGAGTGGAACTAACCTCTAAATACCCGTACCGCAATAATGGAACATTGATCACATTGCTCACGCATCGCTCTCTCACTCACGCACACTCTCATGCACTCTCTCACTCACGCACTCGCTTCGCTCGTTCGTTTGAGACTTAATTAGGACTGATTTTCAAAACACTTTCAGCACTTTCAGTTTGGTAAAAGTTTACGAAATTGTTCATCACAATACAAAAGGGAGGATGGTTATAAGGAGTTGAATTTAAACAACCTGAAGAAGACGGTGAGTACGAACGAGCGAAGCGAGTGAGCTAGTGAGCTCGTGCGTAAGTGAGTTCGAGAGTTCGTGAGTGCGAACTTTTGAGTGAGTTCTATTATTTCACTCACTCACGAACTCACCCACTCACTCACCCACGCACTCGCTTCGCTCGTTCGTTTATTAAGTTACCATATTTATTCTTGACGTAGGCAACCGAAGGATCTCCAATCATCCGTATTATCCTGCCAGTTTCTGATATCGAAACATTGCTCCTCTTGACACAGGAGAAAGCAGATGGCTGAGCTTAACCACGAACGAGCAAACTCTAAATTAATACTGGTTCGAAGGATCAAAGCAAAGTACGAGGAACAAATGCTGCAGGTTTCGCATATAGAGCTGAACAGTTGGAATATATGAGATACGGCTAATGTAGTGTATAAAGTATAAAAATTATAGTATGACATGATTGTTCTCATTTCGTACACATGATTACTTTTTGTCATGTAGCCCATTTTTGAGTTAATCTCGCAACCAGTCTATATGTAACTGTCAAGCGAACGAACGAGCGAAGCGAGTGAGTGTGGTTCTGTTCTTGTAGATTTTCTGGTATGAGATCAATACAAGAAACTGCTCCTGGAACTAAAGCAGGCTCATCCAATTGGACTTTCAAATACAAACAAAGCTAATGATTTCAATCTCTTTCATTTCTATTTCACCTCTACATCCCTATGCAATCGTCCTGTATATAATTCTTGGTTGCAAATCACAGATAATCCTCCAAATATTGCAAAAACATTAAGATATTGTATTACGAGAATCAGGATGTATTCGTAGGTGGTAACCTAGTGTATATGTGTAATGAAGACATCATCAAGCAGAGTGAGTGAGCGATTGCGTGAGTGAGCGAGTGACTGCGTGATTTTCCAACTGTGAATGAGTGCGACCTTTTGAGAGTGCGTGAATGAGTGCTTGAGTGAGTGAGTATCAAGCACTCATAGTACTGCTTCGCAGAACTATTCGTTCGTGAGTGTGACCCTTGAGTGACTTTCCAAATGTAATGGACTGACTGATTTTCCAACTGTGACAAAGTAGTGAAGTACCATTATTGCGGTATGTAACCAGTTTGTAGGCCATTAACCCACCATTGATTTGTAATTTTTCGGTTTCACCAGTGATTAGTTCAAGACTCTACTAAGTAGAAGGAAACCAAACCATTACCTGAGAATTGCATCATAATACCTGTGAACACAACCAAGAAGAATCTCTTTCTCATAGCTGGGATTCTAATAAAGTCCATGTACTTTGTTGTTGAACTCAATTTTTCCATTTCCAAAGCTGCAATGACACCTTGAATATAAGATGGGATTCTATTATTAGAGTAACCACTTGCTATGTTTCTGGTACCATAAGTGACCCAAGCAGCAATGAAAGCTCCCAAATACCAACAGAGGTTATAGAATGCGGTACATGTACTTCTATACATTACCTCCAATAATGACCATTTTCTACCAAACTGTTAGGTATTTGGGTTACTACAACACTAAATAACCGATTAACAACCTCTGACTAAGCAATATCTCTTAGACGAAGGGCAAAGCGCGTTTCTGTCAGCAATGACACAAACCGTCTCATCTCATCTCAGTTAGAGTATATAAAGACGAGAGGCCCTCGGCTGAAAAATCATCAAAAGAAAGTCCTAAAAATACGACGTAGCCGCTCCGAAACACAACACAAACTTGTCACTTAACCAAGGTGCAACCGGAAACGACAAATCAACTCCAAAGGTAACACCATTACTCAAAGCTCCTAAATTGTAACTCTTGGGGTTACCCATGGCCTCCCTCCAGGTTCTTAAGGATTGGAACCCGTTCAACATACTACCATCGAACCCATTACTGGTTGAGGTCAACCTCATTAAAAAGAAAAATGATGAAATCAGAGATAGTTATAATTCTACGAAGGTTTTTCCAAATGGAATAAGTTATCCACATACTCGTGGACTGGGTCTCCGCTGCTAAGGAATTCGGTTTTGTTTCGTTTATCGGGCATTGCTTAATGTAGTTCAGGTTGGGGTTTCATGCCCGTTTATAGGTTAGCTCCAAAATCTTCCACCCATTTTTAACTTCAGAAATGCCTGTGTAGCGTAATGGTTAACGCGTTTGACTTCTAATCAAAAGATTCCGGGTTCGACTCCCGGCATGGGTTCTTTTTTGCCAATCAACGAGCGAAGCGAGTGAGTTAGCTCAATACTGTTTTTATGAATTGAACCTTTGGAAAATAATCAAGGCAGGGACCTTTGGAAATGTTCCCACGAAAGAGCGAGGCGAGTGTGTTCGAGTGAACGAACAAAGTGAGTGTGTAGCGAAATTTTGAATTCGTGAGAGAGTTCGTGAGAGAGTTCGTGAGTGAGTTCGTGAGTGAGTTCGTGAGTGAGTTCGTGAGTGAGTTCGTGAGTGAGTTCGTGAGTGAGTTCGTGAGTGTGAGTGTGAGTGAGTTGCGAACTTTTGGGTGAGTATCAAGCACTCAAAGTACTGCTTCGCAGCACTATTCGTGAGTTCATTCGTGAGTTCGTTCATATTTCCTGTTTCCCATAGTACCCCAACTACTAATCGAGTCCATAATGTGCAATATCGTTATGAAATTACAAACCTCCAAGCCAACATGGTTGTAGTTTACCATTGGGTAACTTTTTAATCAAGTAAAATTTGTCTGCACTAACGAGCGAAGCGAGTTATGTGCGAGTTATGTGCGAGTTAGGTGCGATTAGGTCCGAACAGATAAAGTGACTAACTCGCTAGCTCGTTAGGAGCGAGTTAGGAGCGAAAAGAGTTGGTGGGACGACGAACTAGTTAGTACAAATATGAGCTTTAGCGAGTGACTTTTGCCAAGCCTTTGCAACGAGTGTGTCAGTGAGTGAGTGAGTGAGTACCGAAAATGAGAAAATAAATATAGGTTGTCTCAAATCAAAGGAATTCCTCACTCACTCACTTCCTCAAACTTTCGCTACTCACTCACTCACTCACTCACTCACTCACTCACTCAATCACTCTGCTTGATGATGTCGTCATTATATCTATCAATCATGTCTCGCACCCTACACTATGGCTTAATAAGGGACAAGATTGACAAACCAAAGTAAAATGAAATTAATAGTGCTGCGGAGAAGTACTGCTTCGTGAGACCTGGGACGAATAGTTGCTTTGGATACATTCTTCATTAGTTTTATTATGCTCTATAAATGATTTAATTTTGGTGCACGCACCTTTGTCAGATAAATTAGCGTGGATGGTTTGCAGGGTAATAACTACTAATGGGTAATTTGCACGGACTCACGAACGAACGAATAGTGCTGCGAAGCAGTACTATGAGTCCCTGATACTTACTTACGCAATCACTCACTCACGCAATCACTCACTCACTCACTCACAGATATCCACCAACCTGAACCATTTACCGTTCCATCAACACCTTAAGGTCTCATTTAATTTAAAAATCAATTTTACAATCCTGTTCACTTTGGTTTCATATCAGGTGATGAAAATCCCAACACTAAAGTTGTATCCAATGAATATGAGCTCAGCTGCTGGTCAACATTAGCGTGTGGGCTTTTATCAAACCGTAAGCGTAGCGACAAACTTGTATTGTCGTAGTATATGTCTCCATACTTTGAACTCTCGAGTGTTTAAAGTTTGCCGAAAAACGTTCCGCCATCCTCACCCATTTTAGCATCTTCAAAGTCAAACTCGTTTGAGGTCATCTGGCTGCTTTATCAGTTTCCAGTTCGTGTTGTACTCAAAATATCTGATTGTGGCTATAATATTCTCTAAAGACCCATGCCACAATACAGTGGCACATGGTCATTTCTGGAAGATTTACCAGTAGCGTGTCCATAACAAAACTCCTTCACCATCTCTTGCAAATAATGTACTGGTTGGCCATTCCGTTAAATGAAATCCAACCACGCTCATATGACACACCAATTGGTTAGCCTCCTTGGCGATGATAATCATACGATATAACCACACTTGAAGCTATCTGGTTGATTGGATCATCTATACCTTGTCCGTTATATGGGGTGAGCTCGACCAATCCCCTGATGACATTTGGTTGGTTAATCTACTTTTTGGCCACGAGCTTTATTTTGTCACTTGACGTATCAAAACGAGCGAAGCGAGTTTGTTCTTATTCACTCACTCACTTACAAACGAGCGAAGCGAGTTTGTTCGCCCAAGTATATTGAACAATACTCACATGGACGGACGAACGAGTTGACGGACGGACGAACGAACGAGCGGATGGACGAACGAACGAGCGGACGGACGGACGAGCGTGTGGACGGACGGACGAGCGTGTGGACGGACGAGCGTGTGGACGGACGAACGAACGGATGGACGAACGAACGAACGAGCGGACGGACGAACGAATGAACGAACGAGTGAACGGACGAACGAATGAACGAGCGGACGGACGAACGAACGAACGAACGAACGAACGGATGGACGAACGAACGAACGAACGAACGAACGAGTGGACGGACGAGCGTGTGGACGGACGAGCGAGTGGACGGACGAACGAACGAGCGAATGGACGGACGAACGAACGAACGAGCGGACGGACGGACGAACGAACGAACGAGCGGACGGACGGACGAACGAACGAACGAGCGGACGGACGAGCGAGTGGACGGACGAAAAAACGAACTCGCTTCGCTCATTCGTTCTCGACGGATATGGGAATGCATTTTCTGTTGTCTCTTGGTGTGTCAACATTAATAGGAAACTCACTCAGCGGAGTCCCTTGTCGCAACATGAATGTTCATGGTGTATATTTGATCTTTATTTGTAGGTTTGTATGCTGGAAGTTGCCAAATGGCTGGCAAACGAAAACACAATTTCGTGGTTGAATGTGAACGTGGGACCATTTATTCGTCACTAACAAGCTTGCGTCTTTATTCGTCACTAACAAGCTTGCGTCTTTGTTCGTCACTAACAAGTTTGCGTTTCCCTTTATTCGTCACTAATAAGCTTGGGTTCACACACTCGCTGCGCTTGAAAGCAACCTTGGCTTCACCTTTACTCGCTTCGCTCGAATTCAACCTTGGCTTCACCCTCACTCGCTTCGCTCGTGAGGGTGGTGCGAACTCGCACTCCCTTTGCCAACTCCAAAACCCTCCCTCGAACCTCCTGGCAAACCTTGTCAATTTTACCCATTTCAGCCCTCTTCAGGTCAATCTCCTTCCTCAACAACATAATCAAGCTTTCACGCAGCTGGTGAGGCCTATAAGTATTCAACAAGTGATTGACGTTAATTAAAAGCAACGAAATATCCTTAATCTTCTTCTCAATCTGTGCTGGGTTTACCGATATAATACTAATCAATTCCAAGAAATTCAACAATAGCGAGTCCATCAACTTGTGTAGCTGAGTGATTTTGCTTTCTGAAGTGATGTCATTATCATCTTCTTGATAAAGTTGTTGCCATTGACTATCTTTCAAGCTAGGGAGCTTGTCTTCAAACAGCCATATATTACCATAACCTCTATAATGAGTACCCTTGGGCTGTTCTGGAGGGGTGAGAAACGTAAGCTCTCCCTGAGTTTGACCCTGGGAATGCTTCTCGACGTTCTCCAGGGTGAAAAACTTGTAGTAAGCAGGAGGAGGAGGGTATAATGAACTGATTAATTCGTCAGACATTGGTACTTTTTTTTCTCACCACTGTCTCCTTAAAATTTACTTAACATGACAGATACTGAGCGTATGGATGTTGATATTGAGGGTATGTTTGAATGTTACTGATGCATCTTACTAACAGCAAGATGATAAGAAGAGTGTAAAGAAGAGGTTTGAGGTCAAGAAATGGACTGCTGTGGCGTTTTGGTCTTGGGGTATGTGTTTTTGATTGGTGATGTGTGCTTACTAACCTTTAGATATCCAAGTGGAGAATTGTGCTATTTGCAGAAACCATTTGATGGATCCTTGTATTGAATGTCAGCCAAATTCAATTAGTGCTGGTGATAAAGAATGTATTGCTGCTTGGGGTGCTTGTAATCATGCTTTTCATTTGCATTGTATCAAGAGGTGGTTGAAGACGAGAAATGCGTGTCCATTGGATAATCAGGAGTGGACGTATCAGAAGTTGGGAAATTAGTGCCTACAAAGTCTGAGCTTGCGAAGACTTTGCAGGTTGTCAACACTTGCTATTCTAGGCAAAGTCTGAGCTTGCGAAGACTTTGGAGGCTTTCAAGACTAGATATTCTTGCTTGTTTGGTTATACTAGCTATTCCATCTTGTTTGCTCACACTCGCAATTCTAGCTTGCTTGCCTACATTCGCTGTTTGCTTAGTCTGAATAGCATAACTATCCGTCTGTCCTTTCTTTCTACCCTCTCTATCCATTCCATCTAATTGACCCCAGATTGTGTCAATCACTATTGTGAATAACCAAAAGACTCATTCTGAACCTTCAAACCACCTTAACCCTCACACTATTACAAAACCATTCAGGATCAGTCCCATGATACTGTGGCGTGCTTAGAATCATGTGTATGCCTGAACAGCTCCCAGCGCTGTGCAGCTGGAAGTTTAATAAATTTAACCAAATATCAGATGAGTGTAGTTCAGTTTACGCGTGATAGAGGTCGTGGTATTTCACTGGGGCTTGGGCTCCCACTAATGTGAATACACTAAATTTCACCTCTTTGGTGTGAACTTTGACATAGAATTGTTGAGTATACGTAAAGTGCCCAATTATATTAGATTGCGCAGTAATGAAATCAACTATATAAATTACTGACGAGGTAACTCATTCGCCGTAGGTGAATGAGTGGTATAGTTACCAAGGAACGGGTACCTAGTGCCCGTTTCTTCCCTATCAAACACGTACTGCACACAGGGTGCTTTGCTCAAATGCTTTGCAGCAGTTTATACACATCCTTTGGTCGCTTCGCAGCAGTTTGTACATCTTATTTGGTCGCATCGCTCCAATGCTGCTTCGCAGCAGTTTGTAGACTATCTGTAGTCGCTTCGCTCTAATAACAAAAATACTACCTTATTCTAGCCATATACTGTCTCCTCCCATAACCAACCACCATATACTGTAGTCTCTTAGCAGCAAAGGAGTGACAGCAGGAGATGGCTAACTGCATTGTTAATTGTAACGAATGCGTTGTGTGTTTAGTTGTATCGAATGCGTTGAGTACTAATTTAGTTGCGAATACATTGACAACCAACTTGATTTTATCAAATACATTAAAGACCAACTTAATTGTATCCAATCACTATTGGCAATAAAACAGATTGTTCCTTCGTTAATCAATCAACAAAGTACACATAATCACCTCTCGAAAACTATACATCTGGTGGTGAATAAGATACGATGAAATTTAAGCCTAGGATAAACTCTAGCGTTTAAAGCTCAGCAAATAAATGATTAGCATGAGACAGTTCTTTTGAGTTGGCTAAGGCTTGACTGTTTTTTTGTAGAGTTGGGAACGAGCGAAGCGAGTGAGTGAGGAGAGAACGGCAAACTAACCAAAACTAACCAAATACAACTAACCAAATACAACTAACCAATAACAACTTTGCTAGTCATTGAAATCCTTTACACTTGTTACAAAAGCTATATATCTCAAATACACAACAGTATAATAACTCGAAAACCACTCGAGAATTCTCCACTCACGAGCAAAGTTAATGGCTGCAAATGTGCGGTGATTGTATCTCTTGAGGTTATACTAACATGATATTCACAACGATATACCCAGACCACCGCGAACGAGCGAAGCGAGTGAGTGAGTGTGTGAGTGTGTGAGTGTGTGAGTGTGTGAGTGTGTGAGTGAGTGAGTGAGTGAGTGAGTGAGTGAGTAAGTGAGTGAGTAATTGAGAGTGCGAACATTTGAGTGAGTGAGTAGCAAATTCTGAGTGAGAGTAAACGAAGTTAACGAATTCGGTAGGTTCAAATAAACGAGCCAAGGTGTGCAGTAACCTCAAAAATGACTCTAGTTTGCTCGAATCGAAAGGTTGTTTGCTCGACTGCAAAATGATTAGTTCGAACAAAAGTTTAAAAATGACTCTAGTTTACTCAACTCAAAAATAACCACTTAACTTGTCGATGACGGTATAATAATTTCGTACAGTGTGTAAATCCTGGAACTTCAAGTATAGGAGATGTATCTTGTATTGGTGATATAAGTTTGTACGTAGCGAATCTTTGAGTGAGTGAGTGAGTGAGTGAGTGAGTGAGTAATTGAGAGTGCGAACAACTTAGTGAGAGAGTAGCAAACTCTGAGTGAGTGTTAGGATTAGTTCCATTATTGCAAAACAGGTCTTTAGAGGTTAGTTTCATTAACTCACTCATTCACTCGCTTAAAAGTACGCTACTCACGAACGAATGAACGAACAAACAAACGAACTCAAAAGTACGCTACTCCTTCGTTCGTTCGTTAGTTCGTTCGTTCGTTCGTTCGTTCGTCTAGAGTCCCAAAGGGGGAACCTTGGAAAAAATCAAGGTGCATAGGTCCATTGCAGACCTGGCTGCAAATTGTTTAAAAACTATAGAATCTTGTCAAAAAAGATCACAAGTAGATGTATTAAGGTTTAAGTTTAGGCAAATGTTATGTCACGATTAGTACTACGATTAGTAAATGTTATACCATTAGGCCTTGTTGGTACATGGCCATAACGTCCACGTAACGAACGAGCGAAGCGAGTGAGTGAGTAGCGACATCCATGACGAGCGAGTGCGTATAACGTTCACTAGCAACCTGACCGATAGAACGAGCGAACGAGCGAAGCAAGTGACTGACTGACTGACTGACTGACTGACTGACTGACTGACTGACTGACTGACTGACTGAGGAGCGAAAATTTATGATTTGATACAAACCATTGCTCGTGATTAGCGATTTTGATACTCACTCAGGCTGGTGGCAAAGTCTGTGAGTTGCGTATTCTTATGATTTAATACGCATGCACTCACTCAAGAGAGATGGTTCGGATCAAAATCGCTACTCACTACTCACAAACTCACGAACTCACGAACTCACTCGCTTCGCTCGTTCGTGCTATAAATTTACGAACAAAGTATTTGTTCGATCGTACTCATTCACTCACGTCTTTGTTCATTCATCCACGAACGAGCGAAGGATAAATGCTTGGTGATTGAATAATCTACGAATCGAAAGTTACTGTTTATTAAGATAGTGCATACGACTTAGAACTATTAAGGATGTCACGTAGAAAAGTCGGCTTACAAACGTAAGGTCAGACCGTAATTAATTACCTCGCTTAGTAATAGGAGTTACCCCTATCACCATTATGAACAGTATTAAGAACTAGCATTATCTCTCTAATAAAAGCAGTAAAGTTACCATATGAATGAGGCTAATGTAGTATATGTTTAAAGTGTAAGCTGGGTGAATTTTATCATTTCACATGATAACTCACAACAAACATCTTGGTTTGGCAAATTTTATCACCTTCACCTTCAAGTATTCATATCAATCTATTAAACTTATAACTGGATGAAACGTCATATTATTTCTATCATCTACTCTATAATTTCTTCACCTTTGCCGTGACCATTTATCTCTCAATTCACTTGAATTGATACTATTACTTACTAAGCATTATTGGGGTTTGCAGACATACAACCTTGCCTTTAAATTTATGGTGAATTTCATCTGACTACCACTGACATTGAATTTGACTGTTACACGTCACTATGATTGAGAAGGGATGGTCCCAATGCAGCAGCAACCATCAACAGTATGTAATCCTTTCGTTCAAATCAAATGATGACTGATCAATACTAATGAACTTAATTAGCATTCTTGACATAATATTTAGAACATCAAATCTCTTAATCTCACGAACGAACGCACGAACGCACGCACGAACGAACGGACTCACGCACTCACGCACTCACGCACTCACTCACGCACTCACTCACTCACTCACTCACGCACTCACTCACTCGCTCGTTCGTTCGTTCGCTAATCCTTCATATCCCTAGATGTACTCCTCTTGTAAACCCCCATGACAGCAACAATATGAGTTCTCCCTATCTCATCCAAACACTCGTCAAAGCCTCCCGCCAAAATGGAAGCCTCCACGAGAAAAACATACTCCCATGGATGCACCTGGGAGGGCCGTGAGTTTATGGAGGTCAAGTTGACATTGTATTTGCGGAAAATGTTCAATATATCACACAAGGTGCCCGGTTTGTGGTCCAAGGTGAATAGCAACGACGTTACGGTCTCGGTCTCGCCTTCCTTGGGCACAACGGGGGAATTGCCTAGAATTAAAAACCGGGTGGTGTTGTTCGTGATATTCTCAATATTAGCATACATTATTGGTAGCGCGAACAATTTAGCAGCTGTGCTTGAAGAGATACAAGCTGAGGTATTGGACACGTCCTGACTTACCAAATATGCAGCCTTCAGGGTAGACAGGGTATCTATCTTCTTGACATCCACATTCAAGTCTAGGCTCTTTAAAAACTTGTCCACTTGTGTCCAAACTTGAGGGTGGGAATAGATGGTTTTGATCTGATTCAAGTGGGTAGCATTGGTGAGAAAGCAGTGGTGGATCAGTACAAACTGTTCTGCTACAATCAGGAAGCTGGGAGTTTGTGGGAGAAACCAATCACGAAGTAAATCGCATGTGAATATAACCTGGCCATTGGTGGAGTTTTCAAACGGTACCACGGCATAGTCTACCTCTTTGGAGTTGATGATATTGAAGCAGTCTTCGATGGTGTTTTGAGGGTAGATTTCATCGAGTTCTCCAAACTGCTGTATGAGTGCCTGTATGTTAGCGGGATTTGTAGTTGGGGGGACTTACTTGGTGGGTGTAGGTGCCTTCTGGGCCAAGGTAGGCTACTTTGGTCATATCGGTGCGATTTTGATCGACCATGCGAGTGCGAGTTGTAAGAACTTTGTGAGTAGAATGGCGAGCATGGCGAGCACTTTTGAGTAAATACCACTATTACTTTTAAGCAAGCATGAGAATGATATGACGAAATGGCCTACTGCTATACTTAAAGTTAAGTTTCAAGAGTGAGTTAAGAAGTTGTATAATTGAAATGGCTATTGCAATTTTTGAAAGATGTGACGAATTTAGTTGAATATTAAGAGAGGCCGTTATGATTGGCAGGTATTAACTTAATCTTTAGTACAAGCTTTAGAACTTAACTAATGTTTATTGGTCGAGTTAGACCTCTTTATATATCTACTATGTATGGTTTGCAACCTATATAGTTGTTTCAAAGTGGCCATTTTTGTAGCTCGTCTAATAACCTTAAACCTAGTTGTTGTGGTCCGAGTCGTCCTGCACGTATGTGTAGTGTATCGACCCTTGAGCGAAGTAGGCCCAACCTAACAGAGGCGGTGCAATAAAGAGAGGTGTTGTAATTACGAGAGATGGTTGCAATTGCATTGGAATGACAATTTTACACCATTATAGAACCAAATGGAGATAACTCTAACATTATACTATTCATACCACAGCACTACTGTTTCAGTTATTAACTACATGCAAAGTGACAGTGTGCGAAGTGAATAGAGCGAACAAACAGACAAACAGTAGCAGAGCGAACAGTAGCAGAGCAAACAGTAGCGTAGCGAACAAACTATCAATAGTAGCAAGTGACAGCCCACATGTCTATATATTATATACTATTCACTTTATACTATGCACTTTATACTATGCACTTTATACTATACACTGTATAGTCTTTGATTTGGAATTTACTCAGTACCTACACCTTCCTCTCCACCTCAATATCTCCAAAGTCAAGATTCAATCATCTTGAGCATTCCAACTCTAACCGATTTCATCTTTATATCAACCGCAAAGATTAACAAAGAATTATTCATCATAAACGTTTAGTTCTAAAATCGAGTCATTAACACAGGTACCATCAGCACCGTTATGCAAGATAAAGCAGCGCACATGGCATGTTGAGCAATTTATAGCTGGGTCTATCAATAACTCGGGAACGAGCGAAGCTAGTCAGTGAGTAGCGAATTCGATAGACAAACTCGCTTCGCTCGTTTGTGGAGTGAGTAGCAAATCTGATAGACAAACTCGCTTCACTCGTTTGTGAGTGAGTAGCGAATTTGATAGACAAACTCGCTTCGCTCGTTTGTGAGGATTCATTACGTTTACTTAAAAGTATGACACTTCAACACTTGATACTAAATTTCCTCTTATTTCTTCAGGTCCACCCTTCAATATTATCTGAATCTTTTTGTAGCACAGGTCTCAGTTCAACACAGAGTTATCAAAGAGACTTGGTTTGTGTGTGGTGCGAGTGAAAAAGTATGTGAGTGTAGTATGAAATGGTTTTAGTATTGGTATTTAGTGGCAAACTAGGTAGGCATTCACGTGGGACCATTGCTACTGGTTAACGTCATCTTTGTTGAGTTTGTTCTTTTTGATGAGCAGTCATCACAATAAATGCCATTTTTATGATTCTGGAGGCATATTGGTGTGGTTCAGGGTCTGTAATTAGCATCGAATGTTAGGCGGAATAGTGATATGGAATAGTGGTACGGAATAGTGGTACGGAATAGTGATACGGAATAGTGACACAGAATATTGATCCGGAATCGTGATACGGAATTGTGACATTGAATGTGATTGGTATCACTATTCAATATCACCTTCTTTACACAACTCCTTTTATTTCTTCAATTGAGCCGTCTCTCCTTGGAACTGACATTTAAAAACCATATCTTAGGCTATACGTTCAAGCACGACTGGTTAGAATAACTTGACTGCTTTTCGATGAATGCTAGTAGTATCTAGTAATTACTCAGTTTCTGACTCTTGACCTGAATGCAATACATTGCACAACTCCCACAAGTTTACTTTATATGCCAATCTAAAGCTGGTGTGTCTGTTTCAACAATCTAGTACACAGGCTTCCATTGAAACAGTCAATATAATCATCACCTTGCCAATATATACAATTACAATTATATCTTCACCTATCTCATATACTCAACAAGTTTGGTTCCGGCTTTATATAAAACCTGCACATAAGCGAACAAGTGAGTGAGTGAGTGAGTGAGTGAGTGAGTGAGTGAGTGAGTGAGTGAGTGATTAGAACTACCAGAACTGCCAGTCAGTCAGTGTGTCAGTCAGTGTGTCAGTCAGTGTGTCAGTCACTCCCACTGAAGAACTCACAAACTAACTCACACTCATTCACTTGCTGCACTCGTTTGCTCACTTTTCTCTTCCATTCTCTCATTTGGACATTTCGCAGAAGTAATATCTGCATCTTGAATGCAATGCATGTAGCTACGTTACAGGAGACTAGATATGCATATTCTTAGCATGATTACTTGATTGAAATAAACCAACTGATATTCAGCAAAGGTTCATTAGAGTACGAGCGAAGCGAGTACTCAAAGAGAGAACTGAAAGCGAGAACTCAAAGCGAGAACTCAAAGAGCGAGAACTCAAAGGGCGAGTACTCGAAGAGCGAGAACTCAAAGGGCGAGTACTCGAAGAGCGAGAACTCAAAGCGAGAACTCTGCGAAGCGAGTTCTCGGCAAAGGTCCTCCCTTTACTATTTGAGTGAGTGACTTATATGGTTAGTGATAGTTAGTGATACCACCTCGTTATTATCTACATGTTCACCTCGTCATCATTTACATGTTCACCTCGTTATCATCTACATGTTCACCTCGTTATCATTTACATGTTCACCTCGTTATCACCTTTTGTCATTTTCAATCCACTCACGAACGAACGAACGAGAGAACTCACGAGATCACTCACGAGATCACTCACTTACTTACTCACTCACGCACTCACAAATTCGCTGCACTCATTTGTTAGATTAGTCGCGTTCAAATGGTACTGGCTGGATATATCTAACTTCACTGCTTTAAAGACATGCTAATACTTATATACTCGCAACGTTCGCACGTGGCCATTGCTTAACGAACGACTCACCTTGTATGGTACGCTGACTTCATACCTTTGTCAGCTTATATAACCTTAGTATTTTAGTACCAGTCGTATACCCAACACAGAGCATTTGATATATGTACAAAACAAATTTTGATCAGTATAATGAAACTAACCTCTAGAAACCGGTACCGCAATAATGGTGATTTTTTGCACCCATTTTGGTTCAAAAAGTGAAGCTCAGGGGATCAGGTGAGTAGTGAATTCTATAGAATCAAAGGTGGAATTAAATGAGTAGCGAATATTCGAATATCATTTCTGTGATATTTACGAGTTCTATGACAACCATATAGAGAACATGTATATATAGAGAACATGTATAACCAATTTACAGTTCATCACCAAACATATACATGTACTGCAACTTGACTATAACATGGACATGTAAATATTGCAACTAGCAACGAGGCACTATCGATTGCAAATATAAAGAAGGATGACTTCAAATGAAGTCGATGCTTCAAGAAGATTATAGTTATGTGTAAAGAATAAGTATAGTGGTGGTGAACAAACCAAGGTGCCATGAAAGAGAAGGAAATAGCGAATTACCTAGAGATTTCATTGGCAGGATCGAGGCCAGTATTAAGAATATTCACCCAGGGTTGAATGGTGAGGATTTAAGCAAGTTGTTTGGATCAATTTCACCTGTTGACTTTGTAGACGATATCGTTGCTTACGTATGCTTCCAAGGTGATAACGTAAAAAGTAACCGTGAAGCCGTTGATAAGTTTGACGGTAGAAAAGCCATGGGAGTGAATTTAGTTGTTGAGATTGCCGTTTCTTTAGCTGAAAGAATACTCTGCAAGACCTGACAGAAAGGTTTCATCCAAGCCTACTCCAAAGGCAAGAGAAAGAAGACAAAACTCACCAAAAAAGGATGCTAAAGATTTGGATACTGAATTGGAAGCTTATATGAATGGTGGCTCCAAGTAAGATTGAGAAATGAACTTGATGTATTGGTACTGGATTTTTAGAGTGAGTAGAGGAAACGATCAAAGTGAGTGAGTGAGTGCGTGAGTGCGAGTAATGGGAGGGGGTGCGGGAACGGGAATGAAAAATACCCAGGACGTAGTGCGTGAGTGAGTGCTTGCGTGAAGGGTAACCTTGAGAAAATACATTTAAAGGAGGGGCCTTCATTATGGTTAACCTAAAATGAAGGGTGAAAGCACATTTAAAGGAAGGCCCCTCATTATGGTTAACCTCCCTTATTCACTCGCTTCGCTCGTAAAGAATATGTAGTGGCATCGTTCTAGAGTGTTTGGACTAATGACAAGGTCAGTCACGTTTTCGCTCACTCACAAACTCGAGTACTCACTCGCTTCGCTCGTCACACACTTTGAAAAATTTTCAATGCCATTAGGGTGTGCACCGAACAATTCACCAATGACATGGGGTTGTGTACCAAACAATTCACTCCCCATTCCATTTCACCTCACTTCAACAACACTCACAATATGATATCGTCAAACACCATATTGCTAAATTGTTTCAATTTCGGCGAAACATATACGCTATTGCAGAGGATGCATTCTACACGTAGATCGTTGGTGGCTCTATATTTATTTGAGCTCTATAACAAATCCACAATTGAGACAGTATAAACCCAATTAAGCAACATTACTATATAAAACTAAAACCCTTACTCTTCGATGGTGCCTCTTTCGGAGACATAGATACCATCCAAGAACTTTCTGATATCCTTGTTTCTAACACGACAGATTTGTTGGACATCAGCAGCGTTTTGGGAAACATCTTCCAAAGAGTTACCGTAGATAACCAATTCATCCTTTTGAGCAGTGGATTGTTCAGCAGTCACACCGTCGAAAATCTTAACTTGTCTCACTCTCTTTTCACCCAAAAAGTTTCTGATTTCAATGTACTTTTGACCTTCAACTTCGATAACGTTAACGTTGATTGGGAAATGCGCGTAAACGTATCTCAACTTGTACTTGTAACCCTTGGTAACACCGGTGATCAAGTTAGCAATCAAAGACTTGACGGTTCTTAAAGCAGCAACGTGCTTTCTGTCACCATTGTGAACAGTGATTTTGATGGCCTTGTCAGAAACCTTGGAGAAGGTGACATCAATGTGCTTCAAGTCCTTGGATAAGGTACCTCTTGGACCAGTAACCTTGATGGATCTAGCCTTGATGTCCAAGGTGACACCTTCTGGGATTTCGAGGATTTGATCAGTTTGGATGTACTTCATTCTTGACTGGGATGATATGAAATTTTTTTCTTTTACGTTTTTATATGAAAAAATGGTTGGTGAAAAAAAAAAGCAGTCACAGGGTGGTCTGAGATTTACTGTGAACGAGCGCACGAGCGAACGAGCGCACGAGCGAAGCGAGTAAGCGAGTGAGTGAGTGAGTGAGTGAGTGAGTGAGAGAGTGAGTGAGTGAGTGAGTAAGCGAGATAGCGAGTAAACCAGTAAAGAGCAAAGATCAAAGAGTAGGAGGCAATATCAGCCAAGTGGCTAATATTAACAAGTAATCATGGCTTTATCATAATAATAGTTTAGAAATTACACTCACTCATAGTCACCTCACATTCCCTCACATTCCCTCTCGAGTGCTAAAGTTATTCATCAGTTACTAAAAGTATTCAATCGACATTCAACACGTTCAAATACCTTTATCTTTATGGAGGGTACTGGGCAGGTTGGCATTGCAGGTATCGAGGTGTTGATTACATTCAAAGGCACAAAATGGGTGCAGCAGATTGAGCTCGTCAAATTATGTGCAGGTATTTGATAGAGAAGGAGTGAATAAGAGAGGAGTGATGGTTGTTTTGATTATAGTTGGCGTAGTGATTTGATAGTGGTTGAGGGTATTCGTGTGTAAATATAGAGATGACGTTTTTACGAATGAGCGAAGCGAGTGTCTGTGTGAGGGTGTGAGGGTGGGGGTGTGAGTGTGATGGAGTGAGGGAGTGGAGGTGAGCGTGAGTGTGAGTGTGCGAGTGTGAGTGTGCGAGTGTGAGTGTGCGAGTGTGAGTGTGCGAGTGTGAGTGTGAGTGTGAGTGTGCGACTGCGACTGCGACTGCGACTGCGAGTGAGTTAGTAGTTATATTGATTAATCATGTACAACCCCAATAAAGGTTTGCTCTACGCGGCATGAACTCCAAGCATCAGCATACGTGAATGCAACAAATTTAACGATTTTATGAATTCACATTTGTATGATTATTCTGATATAGCTTCTAAACAATAGTGCCAAGTGAGAGAGTAGTGAGGGGGTGTCTGAGCAAATGAGTGCGAGCGAGCAGTGAGGGAGTGTTCGAGCAGAGACTGAGTGAGGGGGTGTCCGAGCAAATGAGTGTGACAGACTGAATGAGGTCAATGTGTAAAATTATTAGAGAATAGTGTTGTTGTATCCTTATATATCCTATTGTATCTTTTGTAGTGTCTCCCGTTACTGTATTCTGCTATAAACTCAATACTCACTAATCAATGTGAATCTCCAATACAAGCGTTCAGCCAAGTGATCTTACAAATCAACACCAGTTTGGTGTCTTGTGCCAGTTAAATATTTTTGGAATTTTTGAGTGAAATCTACAATTTATTATGTATTAAACATTTAGAGAAGAATATAAACATACACAGTCTGGTAATTGTCACTCTGGTAATTGTCAGTCCCATAAACGTCACGTACAGAGTGCTACTTTCGATAAACATAAAAGCGAAGCAAACTCCTTTGATTTGAGAGTGATTGCCATGATGAAAAGTCAGAATTCATAGTGTTAGCGTTATAAAGTTATAGGCACTGCCTGGTTAGTGGACAAGCGGTATTAACAAATTGTTAGCGTTACAAAGTTATAGGCGCTGCCTGGTTAGCTCAATCGGTAGAGCATTTGACTCTTAATCTGTTAGCATACTTACTTTGAAAGTATGCGCACTCACTCGTTTTGCTCATTCAATCAAAAGAATCCTCACTCACTCGTTTTGCTCACTCACGAACTCACTTACAAACCGCTCGTTTGCTTGACAATAATAAATTCGCAATAGTAACATCTAATAATACAGTATTCACAACTGTAATTAAACTAACAATACACCATTCACATCCATCTCTATCTGGCTCATTTTAAATTGGGCATAACCAACCCCAATTCGGAGACGTTAACTTGTATGATGGTACCCTTTGTCAAAACTCCCAATTGGGTGTACATTGGAGATTGTGGGTTCTTCTTAACACTCAAGATGGACAAGAACATGGTGACTCTCAATTCTGGATGTGTGACGTTTGCCTTTTTATGTCTTAATGCCGCTGGTCTAATAATTCTCCTACGTGTGAAACCTTCTCCAACAAAAGTATTGAATGTACAAAATAGAAATCATATAAAACATCACCACTCACCAGTAATGGATTCTTTTGATTAAACAAATACAATTTGTGAGGTATTTCAAGTGAGCTCATTTGAATATTTCCCTTCTCTATTATAATCAACATTAAGGTATGCTATCAGGTTGGACTGCCGAGGAACAATAGGCAATCTCTATGAACAAGTTGGCTTCGTTATTTATGCATGAAAAATATACTTGAGCTAAAGACTGTTATGTACTTTGTCATCTCCATCATGTTAAAGAACAAGGTTTTGAGATGCAACTATGGAACAAACATAAAGACCCGTACCGCAATAACTCTGAAACCACAATTACATGGTATAAAAGATAACGTTTACTCTTTTCATCTTGGAGCACAAGTACGAACTCGTAGTATCAAATTTAGTCCCAGCATACCAGCAAGCAACCTCTTGAGATACCAAAGACAAACGAGCGAAGCGAGTTTGTAAGTGAGTGAGTGCGTGAATGAGTGTGTGAGTGCGTGAATGAGTGTGTGTGCGAGCGAAGCGAGTGTGTGAGTGAGTAGCAAATTCTGTATAATTTGGTTAGTTATCAAATCAGAGTGCGTGAGTGAGTGCAAAGTGTTTGAACGCTTGGGTGAGTGCGTGGGTGAGTGCGTGGGTGAATTCATGGGTGAATGCATGGGTGAATGCATGGGTGAGTGCGTGGGTGAGTAGCGAACTTTAGAGGCTAGTTCCACTACCGCAGTACTATGAGTAATTACAAATAGGCCACTACCAAGTTCGATAACTACTTAAACACATTTGTAAAATGTCACCAAGTTGCTTTCACAAACATAGTTTTTAATTGGAGTTGCAAAGCATAAAGAGTAAGCGAGTAGTTTATCTTTGGTTTGAAAATGGCGCTACCAAGTGACGTTATTGATACTGATACTGATACTGATACTGATACTCAATACCGAATACTAATTTCCAAATGAACCCTAGTACTGAAATAGTCCACTGTTACTTCCTACATGTTGCTGCATATTCCGCTACACGTCCAAACCCCTACACTCGCTTGTTCTGTAATTCCAATCGTCCAGGTTATGCACACACTCGTCCCGGGCTTGGCCGAACCGAAACGGTATTCAAGCGAGCGTACATGCAAGTCTGGGTATCCATGTGTCTTCATGTGTGTGGACAGTAAAACCATCCATCTATACATATTACTGTTGCACTATAAAAGGCCGCAATCCCTCGAACGAGCGAAGCGAGTGAGTGCGTGAGTGAGTGAGTGCGTGAGTGAGTGAGTGAGTGTCAACGGTAGCAAACTGATTTTGGATGAATATAATTCATAATTTCAAGACTTGTGCCTTTATACTAAAGTTGTATTGCAGTGTTTTTTTTTATTAATCATGGATGGGTTACATAGCGACCCACAGATAACAGATTAATAAACTAAGCTAATAAGCCAATAAGCTAAAATACTAACAAACTAATATACTAAACTGAAAAACTAGAGAATAAAAAATCAACAGCTATGAGCTCACTCACTCGCTTCGCGAGATCACTCTAGAACTCACTCACTTCACTCGCACATTATTTATCTTGCATTCCTTCATTATCACTTGGCTACGATTAAAGTGTACAATTCATCATTTATTTTTGGTTGCCAACTAATTTCTCTATACAAGTTACTCATAGTGATAGGAGTAACTCCTATTACTATTATAAACAGTATGAACTAACATTATCTCTCTAATAAAAGCAGTAAAGTTACAGTCATCTACCCAGTCCCTTATGAACGAGGCTAATCTTAAGATATAATGGAATAAACCTCTAAAGACCCGTACTGCAATAATTGTCAACTTGTACACTTGAAATTTGGCAGTCACGGTATATGAACTTGGGTAGTCTTCAAACGAGCGTAGCGAGTTTGTAAGTGAGAACATAAGTGAGAACATAGCTGAGAAAATAAGTGAGAACATAACTGAGAACATAACTGAGAACATAACCGAGAACATAAGTGAATTCTTACTTGAATACTTGCGTAAACTCTTACATGAACTCTTATCTTCGCAGTACTTTGCAGTCTAAAAGTATACATTCACTATGAATATTACAGTAGTTTATAATGTTTAGTATATTCATAATTGATTAATGAGTAACCCACATCATACAGTTTTTACTCTAGTACCAGGGTGGTCAAGGCCTTACGTTTTTCAGAGATGTGAGTGAGTGATTGAGAGAGTGTGTGAGTGTGTGAGTGTGTGTGAACGAACAGTTAGTGACCGTGAACAAACTCGCTTCGCTCATTTGAAAGTGAGTTCGAGAGTTCGTGAGTGCGTGGGTGCGTGAGTTACATACTAGCGAACTTTTGAGTGTGTGTGAACGGTTGCAAACTGATTTTGGATAAATATAATTCATAATTTCAAGACTTGTACCTTTATACTTAAGTTGTATTGAGTGGTTGTAGAGCCGCATCACAGCAGTTGGTGCGTTTATACTAAAGTCGTATTGCATCAGCTGGTGCGTTTATACTTTAGTCGAATTGCAGCAGCTGGTATCCTTATACTATAGTCGCATTTCAGCAATTGATACATTTATATGAAAGTTGCTTCGCTCCTGAGCTGCTTCGCAGCAGTGGTACATTTATATGATAGTCGCTTCGCTCCTGAGCTGCTTCGCAGCAGTGATACAGTTATATGAAAGTCGCTTCGCTCCTGAGCTGCTTCGCAGCAGTGATACATTTATATGAAAGTCGCTTCGCTCCTGAGCTGCTTCGCAGCAGTTGATACATTCATACAGAAGTCGCTTCGCTCCTGAGCTGCTTCGCAGCAGTAATACAGTTATACTTCAATAAAGACTCAACGCAAAATTCATTCACGTATATAATTCTGAACGCAAAGTTCAATCACGTATATAATTCTCAACACCAGTCACAGACAAGCTACGCTTACAAGCTTCGCTTGTAAGCTTTGCTTGCTTAGTTTGATTGCTCTTCAACAGTCTTAAAGTAATGATGCTTTGAATCCTTTGGAAATGCAATACCATTCTCCAACAACTTTGTGAAAGCTGGGGCGAAATCCTTGAAAAACAAATCTTGGTCAGCAGCATAAGCCTTGACGTGCTTGACAAAGTAAGATTCCTCCTTCATGGCCATGTCGGTTGGCAACATCATGAGGGACTTGGTTTCCTTATCTTGGTATTGTTTTGGACCATCCCATTCTCTAACGTGCCAGTCTTGAAGTAAGGTCTTGTAAAAGTCGTTGGTGAACATGTTGAAGGAGGCAACCCATGGACCGTCATAACCAGAGTTGTGAGGGTGACATCTACCCAAACAGTGGGCACCCATCAAGGCCACGATTTCTTGTTCATTAAAACCCATACGAGCAAACAAGTTTTTCACGTACTTACCATCTCTGGAAGCGTCTGGTAATCTACCGTTTGGAGGAGTGGCAGCAGAAGGGCCATCAACACGACCAGCTCTCCATCCAACCTTTGGACCACCAGCTTCTTGAACAGCACAAACACCTCCCAAAGTCCATAAGTCACCTCTGGAAATCCATGGGTGCTTGGTTTGAATTTCAGTAAGGAAGTCACGTGCGGCGGACAAACCGTTATTAGCACCATCATAAGCTTCTTGAGCGTACATCATGGTACCGGCATAAGAACCACCAGAACCATCGTTTTTGTCATAGGTACCGGAAGCGTGCCATGCGAGTCTGACCAAAACGGCGTAGAAACCGGAACCTTGGTCAAAGTCAAGGTTATCTTCAATCTTAGCGGCAATGTCATTATAAACTTTTTGGTATTCATCATAACTCTTTTCACTCTTGGCAATGTTCTTTACAGCTGGAGTGGCACCCAAGAAGAATTTCATAGCATTCTTGGTGTTGGAGTTCTTATTGTTGTTATCATTGTTATACAAGGTGTATGCAGTAGAAGCACCGATAATACCTCCAATGGCAGCTGCAGCGACTTTAGCCTTGTTGGCTTTGATGGTGTTGAAAAAACCTCTTTGGGCTTGTTTGATGGCGATACTGGACATTACCTTGAATAGTGAGGATCCTCCCGAATTATATAACTTTTCGTGTGTATGCTTTTGTGTTTAAAGTTTAGTCAGGCGGTTTTTCAAAGGATTCTATTGGTGGGGGATTTTGTGTGATGCTGGTGACGATATATCCGAGGGAGTGCGGAGTACGGAGTGAGCGAGTGAGCGAGTGAGCGAAGCGAACGAAGCGAACGAAGCGAATGAAGAAGACGAAGCGAACGAAGCGAATGAAGAGGACGAAGCGAATGAAGCGAATGAAGCGAATGAAGCGAACAAAGCGAACAAAGCAAAAAAAGTAACCTGAGTACCAGTACCAGTACCAACAAACACCATAGTACTTGGTTTATCAGATCTCAAACCATCCATCTTCGCACTACGTGGCCACTCTGGGGTACACGATGTGAGTGTGAAAAATTATGCGACATTACAAATAAAAGCATCTGAACATACGCAGTACAAAGATTGTATTACAAATTCAGGCATATTACTAAGGTGATCTAGACCGCGCGAAATGATATTACTAAGAATGGATGGAAGATTAACGGGGGATTGACGGGGGATTAACGGGACGTTATATAACAAAAAACCATATTGATAACATCTTATAACATCTTATAACATATATACTATCTTGTACCATCTTATTAAGGGACATTATGTATGTCTTGTCTTCTGCCTTTGTCTGATTATCCTCTATATTTATGATTTTTGGGTGCAAAATTACAAATGTATGAAAGATCTGGAGTGACAATTAACATATACATGGTTATTACGACTACACATCTCTGACAAACAAAAGCATTCATGGGATACAAATGTTACGTTGTTTTGAACAATAAACCTGTTTCAGTGTAGACTCAAGAACTCAACAAGATTTCTCAATGAAAACAGCGAAAGAACACAGCGAAAGAACAAACTTTAATAGGTTAATTGGTTAGAGATTGAAAGACGATAGTTTGGTTTTTGATGTGCAGCCTCATCGAACATAGAAGGGACGGTGGATTGAAATATGAAGGAGGATTTTGAAGCAGAATCCAGCCCTACACTATTGGTACTCTTAGCTGATGTTTCCAGTGAAAAGGTACAAACTCGATCAAGGCAACTTGTCCGAGTGGTTAAGGAGAAAGATTAGAAATCTTTTGGGCTCTGCCCGCGTAGGTTCGAGTCCTGCAGTTGTCGATTTTTTTGAATGTGAGTTACGAGCGAACAAACGAGCGAAGCGAGTTTGAGAGTGAGCTTGAGAGTGAGTTTGAGAGTGAGTTTGAGAGTGAGTTTGAGAGTGAGCTTGAGAGTGAGCTTGAGAGAGCTCAAGTTGGTGGCTTCGTTCGTTCGTTCTTTCGCTCTTGTTTTCTTATCTTCGTCATAGTAAATCCCAGGCAATATTCAAAAAGTATCTTACAAAACTTCTTTAGAGTACTGTTGTGTATTTGACAAATCTCGATACAAAGGACCAACGAGCTGGTTTAACATAATGAGAATGATCAAGGTGGAAAGGTTAATGGTGAATAATTAAATGTTTTGGGGAAGAAGGGTTCTGGAGTAATGATAGAGTATTGGTTTGATTTGGAGCATGTGATAATGTAAGAGGGTAATGACAATGATGATGAATGATTGTTAGAGTTAGTGTTGGTGTTGGTTATTTTTGGTTAGTGTTGGTTAGTGTTGGTTATCTTGTTGGTTAATTTTATTTGATATCACTGACTTTATACTAATTTAGTGTCACGTAAGCAGTGTTGCTCGTGTATGTATATTCATAAAAGATATTTATCATTGGGTTTGTTCGTATGGATGTTTCTATTATTAGCGAAACCTTATGTTGAATGTAGTTGAGAGCTTTCTGTATCCTCTGAGTGTCATATGGATCGGTTGCAAATTTGTTCGCAGTGTTTCGGACTCAATACTGCGAACAAACGTGTGCAAGCAAAGGTGTTCGATTGGTACGTAATCAGACAGAGATGTATAACCAGCTATTTCGCAGCTGCAAAGTGAGGAAGTCTGAATACGAATGGTGGCATGATTATATACAAGCTTCAGTGTCATTCGAGTCATTTAGTCTTTCATGTTTTATGAGTACAAGTGTCAGCTTCCACAGGCTAATAGAAATCTTATGGGGATTCTCGGACTAATAGCTATTGGGCAGGCTTTATATTCGGTCCAGACAATATTGTCATTACGGTATGACAATTAATACCGCTCTTCGTTTTCCCAACTTAATATTTGTGAGTTGATTCGGATTACACCAAACGAGCGAAGCGAGTTTGTTCTCACTTACCACAAACGAGCGAAGCGAGTGCGTGAGTAAGTGTGTATGAACTATTCATATTACTGCTTCGTATACTATTAGGGCTAGTTCCGAACTGGCAGTCGCAGTGTCAGTGTCAGTCGCAGTCGCAGTCGTAGTCGCAGTCGCAGTCGCAGTCGCAGTCGCAGTCGCAGTCACTCAGTCACTCAGTCACTCAGTCACTCAGTCACTCACCCACTCACTCACAGGGTACACCTTGCAACTTGGCATTAGTCACTTAAAATAACCAACTATTGCTTAGGTAATACTTGATAAGCACAGGTGCTCAGTGAGTATCAACAGTCTGTATTTGTGTGCGTGTGGTTGGATATGCAACTATGTTTATATTTCTGTGTGTAGTATCGTTAAGAATAGTTATTTAAATAGCTGGGTTATTTGCTAGTTTAATGAGCTTTAAGGTGATAGCGAACTGGCACGAACAAGCGAAGCGAGTGAGTGCATGAGCGAGTGCGCGAGTTAGAGTGAAGAAAATGATTGAGTTTGAAGAAAATGAGTGAGTGTAAAGAAAATGAGTGAGTGTGAAGGAAATGTGAGTGAGTTCGTGAGTTCGTGAGTGGGTGAGTGCGTGGGTGAGTTCGTGAGTGTGTGAGTGCGTGGGTGAGTGTGTGTGAGTGAGTGAATGAGTGCGAACGAAGCAAACTCGCTTCGCTCGATGGAGAGTGAGAATGTGTGAACGAACAATGTGAGAGTGAGTGTATGAGGGAGTGTGAACGAAACAAACGAGCGAATGCTGTAGTTTCAAACACAAACTCGCTTCGTTCGTTCACACGCACTCACGCACTTACTCACTCACTCACTCACTCAAAGCATTGGCTGCGAAAATAAAATCTGCGAATCGTCATCTTCAGTCACTTTATTTGTTACTCACGAATACACGCACACACGCACACACGAACGAAATCACGAAATGACAAACTCGCTTGGTTCAGTTAGTTAGCCATTCGCATGAACGAACGAACGAACGAACGAACGAACGAACGAACGAACGAACGAACGAACGAACGAACGAACGAACGAACGAACGAACGAACGAATGAACGAACGAACGAACGAACGAAGGAAAGAACGAACGAGCGAACGAACGAGCGAACGCACTTACTCACGAACTCAAAAGTTCGCCACTCTCGCCCTCACACTCTCTCACTCGCTTCGCACTCATTCACTAACTCACTCACTCACTCACTCATGTCAGTATGTGCACTCACTCTCACTCACTCACACGCTTCGCTCGTGAGTTCGTGCGTTCGTCCGTTCGCCCAGTCACATCTCTCATGAGATTATAAGACCAAGAAACGTTCTTTCAATGAAAAGAGCATAGTCTTCTGAATATCGATTGACATTCTTTAATTCAACTCAAAAAATAAAGTATAATATTTGATTAAAGGGATTTTTGCAGCCAATTTTCATGTGGAGGTTAGTGCATAATATTGTATCCGAACGAGCGAAGCGAGTGAGTGAGTTGGTGAGTGAGTGAGTTGGTGAGTGAGTGAGTTGGTGAGTGAGTGTGAACGAACAAAGCGAGATTGAGTGAGTGAGTGAGTGAGTGAATGTGAACGAACAAAGTGAGATTGAGTGAGTGAATGTGAACGAACAAAGTGGGTGAGAGTGCGTGTGTGTGAGTGTGAACGAAACAAACTCGCTTCGCTCTATGGTGAGTGAGTGTGAGTGAGTGAGTTTTTCGAGTGAACGAGTTCGTTCGTTCGTTTGTTCGCTCATTCGTTCATTCATTCGTTCATTCGTTCAAAGTGAGAACTAACGAGCAAAGCGAGTTTGTTCGAAGTGTTTAGTGAGTGAGTGTGAGTGAGAGTGTGAGTGCGTCAGTTTGTTCGTAAGTGCGTCGGTTTGTTCGTAAGTGCGTCAGTTCGTTCGTAAGTGCGTCAGTTCGTTCGTAAGTGCGTCAGTTCGTTCGTTCGTTCGTTCGTTCTTGAGTTAGTGCATCAACCACTCATAGTACTGCTTCGCAGCACTTTTCGTTCGTCCCACGCACACACACACTCTTCGCTCGTTCCCAGTACTACACTACTCAAACAAACACTCTGTACATCTTGCTACACTGTGAAATTTTCATTTAGTTTACATTATTTATACAAATTAGCTGGAATGTTTGATTGGTGACACCAATGTAGATTTTTCAGTGAAGGAGTGGCTTTGTAATATCAGATGTCAAAGAACGGATTGGAATGGTTTATGAACGCAATTTTGATATCAAACAAACAGAAAGCGAAGCTTTCTGAACGCAATTTTGATATCAAAGAAACAGAAAGCGAAGCTTTCTGATACGCTGATACGCAATTTTGATATCGAACAGCCCATAAAGCGAAGCTTTCTGATACGCTGATACGCAATTTTGATATTGAACAACCCATAAAGCTCCGCTTTATGGCTGATACGCAAATACCAAACAACCCATAAAGCTTCGCTTTATGGTTCGCTTTATGGGTTAGCTTCGACGCCTACAGAACAACCCATAAAGCTTCGCTTTATGGCTTATTCTGTAATGATCCCCTCAATAACCTCCGCATCCGAATAAACAAACGACCCCTCCTGATTATAAATCTTCGCATTAGAACACATCACCATCAACTCCCCCACAAACTCCTCATACGAACCAATCACCCCCTGATTCACCATCCGCTTCAAAGGCTGCAAAGCCACTGGCTTCTCGATAATCTGGTAGTAGTCCGGGTAAAGCTTCTTCGAGGGAAGCTTCAAGAAAATCTCACTCAAATTGTGTCCATCTTCCGGGTCAACCAAGCTGGTGATTCTGTCGTACAATTCAAAACATGCAGCCTTCACAGTTTCATCCACCAATGGTTGGGCAGGCACAGGAGCAGCTGGTTGTCTTCTTGGTCTTTTCTTCACCTCTTCTTCTGACTCGTCACCCGAAAACACATCGCCTGAATTTCTCTTTCTCTCCTCGTTACGTCTAATGGCATCCTCCACGGTGTCATTATCGTCATCCATAGCCATAAGCCATTGCTCTTCAGTCAATCCATCATCATATTTAACTTGTTTCTTTTCTCTCATTTTAGTCAATTCCTTGGTGTCTTTAATAAAGTGATGAGAAATATCCTCGGTGAATACCAGTGGTAATTCCGACTTTTCAATCAATCTAGACTTGTAGTTTGAGTTTGCATCCACATTCAATCTGTCTTGGTCGAGTTTAGCAAAAAGCTCCAATTCAGCTTCACTACGAGCACAGATTCGATTTAATTCCTCATCATCGAGAGAGCTATTTTCATCGTTGTCACCATCTTTGGTGTTATTTTCAAGAAGTCTCTTTAAGAATTCCTCTTGTTCTTCAGCAGTTGATTTATTATCGAATTTACCAGCTTGGATGACTTTACCATCGATATCCAATTTTTGATGAGCTCTTTCCAAGATCACTTCTTCCACGGAATCATTGGTGATTAATCTTAAAATACGAACTTCATTCTTTTGACCAATTCTATGAGCTCTATCTTGAGCTTGTAAATCCTGATGAGGGTTCCAATCCGTATCAAAGATAATCACCGTGTCAGCAGTTTGTAAGTTAAGACCCAACCCACCAGCTCTAGTTGATAATAAGAAACAAAAGTATTCTGAGTTGGGAGCATTAAAATCTTTAAGCATATCTTGTCTATCATCAGCTTTAGTTGAACCATCAAGTCTCATATATTTAAGATTTTTCCATCTAAGGAAATCTTCCATAATATCCATAACTTGAGTCATTTGAAAAAACATCAATACACGATGACCCAGTGCATGAAATTTAGGGAGTACTCGATCAAGTAATTCAAACTTCCCACTGGTTCTCCATATAAGTTCATTGGTGATGTTGGAGGTTTGCATTAATGTTTCAACTTCTTCAAATACAAATGGATGATTACAAATCTTTCTTAATTGCATAATCTTATTGTTAAGACCTTTGATTCCGGACTTGATACCTTTGATGTCATTTCCAACAAACAATGCATTATGTTTTAACATTTGTTGGTATAAGATATATTGTAACCCACTAAGGTTACATTTTAATACTTTTTCAACTTTGTTTGGTAAATCTTTTTCAACATCTTTTTTAAGTCTTCTTAATAAAAATGGTCTTAAAACCTTGTGTAATCTTCTAATAACCAAAAGGGATTCTTCTTCTGTGAGTTCGATTTTTTCTTGGGATCCGGTATTGGCAAATGGAGTATTGAACCATTCGTCAAACGATTTCACCGAGTTGAAGATCCGAGGTAAAACAAAGTTAAGTAATGCCCATAATTCAGGGAGATTGTTTTGTAAGGGCGTACCCGTTAAAATCAATCTATTTTTAGTTTTGTAATAAGTTCTTAAGGTGACTGAAAGTTTAGAGTTTGCATTTTTCATACGATGACCTTCATCAATAATCATATGAGAATAATTGAATTTAGATAATAAAAGACGTTCTTTGATGACGTATTCGAATGTTGTTAACATAACTTGGAAATTCCCGATTTTGATATCATATTGTAAAGATCTCCGATTTCCAGGCAGTCCCTTGTAAACGATAATTTTGACTGATGGTGCCCATTTTTCAAATTCAAGTGTCCAATTGGTGATGGTTGAAAGTGGCACGATAATAAGAAATTTTTCTTCATGTTTTTTTTCAATCAAATATGTAACCAATGAAATACTTTGAATAGTTTTACCCAAACCCATTTCATCAGCCAAGATCCCATTGAGCTTGTTATTGTAAAGACTAACCATCCATTGAAGACCCTTGATTTGATACTCTTTAAGCTTACCTCCAATTAAAATTGTTGGTTGCTCTTTAATCTCTTCTTTAACTCGATGTGCAACTTGATAATAATCAATCTTTTCTCGAACCTCGTCACGTGACTGCGATTCAACGATTAAATTTTTTGGGTGATCACCTTCTTGTTGATGAGCCATAACTTGTTGAGCCAAAGTATCCAAGAATTGATTAGTTTGTTTTAATAAATGAGTAATACGATGATCTTTAGTTTCATCCAATAACTTAATATAAGCTTCTTCATCATTAGCTTTCAAAGCTTGTAAACGTTGTTTAGCTGTCTTTTCCAATTTTTTACTCTCTTCCTTCTCAATATATTGATGATAATTACCAATTTGTTTAGCCAATGTAACTAATCTAAAATTCTCTTTAGACGTTTGCTTCTCATTATTAACTTCAGTAAATGATACAATCTTTTCAATCTTTTCAATATGCTTTGTAAACATTAAACTCTTCTCTTTCAATTTCTTAATTTGTTGAAACTCTTGAGCTAAAAGCTTTGGATTTGAAATCTTTATTTTAAATCGTTTATTAAATCCACGTTTCTCTTGAAGTATTAAACTATTATTCTCAAGATTTTTGTCTTGAAATTTAGATTGACTTGCTTCATGAACCAATAAACTATGTTTCAATTGTTTTTGTTTAGGTAAAAGACGTAAGGATTTTAATTCAATAAGTGCTTGTAAACGAAGTTTATCACTTAATTTCCCCATTTCAAATGTTCCAAGGTTAGCTGGAAGATTTTCTAACATACCTATATGACTTGAAATAACATTACAGATGGCTTTTTCAGTATAAAAATTCCCAAGTGGTGCCATTGAAGTTTCTAATGATTGATCAGGGATTTTAACTCCATAATATTTAGCTCTTTCTTCAAAGTTGTCATTTTCATCGTCCCCTAAAACTTTAATAATTTCTTCAATTTCATTGGTTGAGGGGTTTGAATCATTTGAATATTGACTTATCAATTCATTACTTAAAGGATAATCTTTGGAAAGAAGTTGAAGTCCAGCAATTTGTTTACTGAATAAGTTTAAATCTAATGATGATGATGAAAGGTTGGAATAGATTGATTCTTCTTCACTCAAGAATTTTTGTTGATTGGTTGAGACTTTTAGAAGGATTTTCTCAAGTTGTTCCTTGTCTGTGGAGGTTGATGATTTGAGGGAGGTGTAGTAGTGGTTTAGGAGGGTGTTTAGGTTTGATTTGGAGGTGGGATATGTGTGGGTTGGCATTGTTTTTTTGAAGTGAAAGAGCGAACGAACAAATGAGCAACGAACGACGAGCAACGAGCGAAGCGAGTGCGAGTTGTGAGTGCGAGTGCGAATTGTGAGTGTGAGTGCGAGTTGTGAGTGCGAGTGAGAGTTTCGAGTGAGAGTGCGAATTGTGAGTGCGAGTTGTGAAAAATCCAACCGATTAGTGAAAAGTGCAACCGATTAGTGAAAAGTTAGTGTAATCATAGTGCACGAATGGTGAGTAACTTTACTCGTAATGCTGCTTTGCGGGTTTCAACTAATTGGGGAGAGTAGATGATAAATACTAGTGTAGTTGATTGTTGATAGTGTAGGTGATAATTAATAGTGTACTTGATACGAACGAATAGTGCTGCGAAGTAGTACTATGAGTACTTGATACTCACGAACGAACGAATGAATAGTGCTGCGAAGCAGTACTATGAGTACCTGATAGTATACGAACGAACGAACGAATAGTGCTGCAAAGCAGTACTATGAGTACCTGATACTAACTCACTCACGAACGAATAGTGCTGCGAAGCAGTTCTATGAGTACTTGATACCCACGCACTCACTCACGAACGAATAGTGCTGCGAAGCAGTTCTATGAGTACTTGATACCCACGCACTCACTCACGAACGAATAGTGCTGCGAAGCAGTTCTATGAGTACTTGATACCCACGCACTCACTCACGAACGAATAGTGCTG